>LS519768.1:299002-319498 GCA_900490845.1 Pristionchus japonicus | reverse complement strand
GCGCCTACCTATGCTACCCTATCCTCTTCACCACTCGACCAGCCATGCCGATGGAAGCGTAGAGATAGAAGGGCTTACACCTCGAGCAAACGGTTCATGGAAAATTACACACAAAACAACAACAAGCCATAAGTCGCGTCAACGACTTCGGTAGCAGCTTTTGAAAACTGATTTGAAATCAGCACTGTCGACTTAGTAACCCCTCAAATTTTGGTGAGGATCGGGATATGTGAGTTGAGATCATTCCCATGTGAGGAGATTGAGGATAGATGTATGCGTTGATTCTTGACAGCCCTTTGAAACATCGAGTACGAACGTGCTTTAATTTTTTTCCCAACATTTTCAACTATAATTGAAGAACGACCAAGAGCTCGTCTGATTTAGCGCTCGTGAAACATGCATTGCGTGGGGGTTTACGTGGAACAATCGAGCCTAATTTTTGTTGTTGTTGAGAAAATCAATATCTTCACAGCCATCCACCTTGAACCTTTTCTGGCCGTCGTGAGAGCGCTTCTAATTTGAGAGACAGACTGCTTATCACTCCTACTCGTTGCAGCGATCCACCTCTCCGACGTGGAGGACGTGCGACCCGTGCTGCAGTACTACTCGGGCTTCGACGACCCGGCCAAGGAGTTCCGCAAGCGGGCACTGTATCTGGCGGAGCAGGTCGGTTATGGGGGGTGGTGAAACGTAAATCGGAAAGGTGGACGGAGAGCGAGGAGAAGATGATGAGAGCCGATAAGGCCAAGGAGTTCCGCAAGCGGGCTCTCTACTTGGCGGAGCAGGTCGGTTATGGGGGTGATGAAACTCACTTGTAGAGGGATATGGTAAAGAGGGGGGGGGGTTGGTAGTTGTGGAATATGAGGGCAGCAGATAAGGCCAAGGAGTTCCGCAAGAGGGCCCTGTATCTGGTGGAGCAGGTGCGTAGATTCTCCTTTTTTCAGAGCGGCTAATAGTCAAGGGGGTTGTGAAGTCATGTGAAAAGATTCATTCAAAGTGAAGTTGTGGTTGCATGCGCGCTAGTTGAGCAGTTGCGAATCCCATTGCCGATTCGAGTTTGTCCGGTTCCATGAAAAAAATATTTTCAGGAGCACCAGGCGAAATCCGCGCAGGAGCAGGGCGAGGGCAGCTCACTCGTCAAGCGGTACACCGGCCGCCTTTTCGGATTCCGCAGACACGCGAGTGCCTAAGGCTACGGTAGCCACACCACGGCACCGTATCCTACAGTAGCCTCACCCCGATTCTCTCCCCTGCCACGGGTGCTCGTTATGATTGTTGATTATGTAGTCCGTCGTTGTTCGCATTGTTAGGCAATCTTCCCAGACCACAGGCGACCTAGCATAGGCACGAAGTTAGATGAGGCGATTAAGCCATGTGCCCAGCCGCAGCCGCCTATTGTTGTTTCTTTTTTTCGTAATTGCTCAATTAGGATGATTAATCACTGTTTTTCCCTTGTTATTCTCAGTTCTCAACTGTTTTCTCCTCCTTCACAGAGACATTTCAATGCGAATTTCAGATACGTAGTATACCATCGAGAGTAGATGAATAGTGTGTGTTTTCCTTGTTTTCTCCCCCGATTTATCGATTTTTCGCCCCAAAAACAGCAATCTCGAGTTTGTGATGTTGAGTTGATCTTTGATCTTTTTTGTCTTGTCGTTGTTTTTCATTCGATCGATTTTCCACAAATGCACAGAGGATAGCTAATAAAGAAATTCAAAATAATTCCGATGCATGATGGTGACACAAGGTACGGTAGCCAACAGTAATATTTGGAGCGTGTATTTATCGATTGGGGTATCGGATTACGGTAGTCACCGCAGGTCATTGTTTGCTTTGTTGGGGAGAGGTGAATTGTCATAGGGACAGATGACTTGACGTGGCCCTCTCTTCTCGCTTTCTTTTCACTCCACGCATGGGTGAATTCCGCTATATTTTTCGTGTCAAGCTTTGTTGGGGCGTTGTAACTGGGATACACGTGTTTTTTTCTAATGCATTTGGGGGGAGGGGGTATATTTCGAATCTTGCTTTGATTTTAATATGTCCGCAACGCTCAGCAAATCAAGGAATGATCGCCAGCTTATGTGAACTAGTGTGGGTGAAACTTGTATCACCCGTGGATTTTCTGTTTCGCTTACAGTATTTGTAGAATCGACGTCATCTATTTCCTTTGTCCTGTTGTTGTCAATGGCATTGTGATCGTGATCTGACTTGCTTGCTTGACTAGATGCTAGCGCGCAAACTTCCTTGTACGTGGACACGCACAATGGACCAAATCTGCGCGCTTTTCGTCTACCTCTCTCCATTTTCCATGATCTCTCGCTCCGTCTAGCCTCTGAAAAGACTTTCGAAACTGAGCTTCGACGGGTACTCAAGCAGATCGTTCTTTGTGGCGAACAAAGCACGCGAGAGTTGCAAGGGGACACTAAATGGGGGGGGGGGGGGATTAGGCAGCTAGGGTCTTAGCGAGGCGGACCCAGAACGAACCATTGAAAGGAATGATGTTCTGATGAGAGAGCATGGGGAATCAAGAGACGATCAAGCGTGCGATAGCCTTGAGAAGCACTCTGTGCGCGCACCTTCAATGAACGTTCGAGTCGTTCACAGAGATTACTGAGCCTGATCTGTGCCCGAGTGAGGGTTTGATCTCACTTTGAGGCCATTCGGCTCACAGTGAAAGCCTTTCACGCTAGGGAACGCTGGAATGGACTGTGTCTCTCGATTCTGCGTGCTCTCTAGTCAGAGGCGGCGAGAGATCAGGGGAATATGAGAGAGCGAACGTCAGACAGGAATAGGGCTTGGGGATGAATGACCAGAGGATCTTCGGGATGGACCCACTTTTTCCTGTGGAAATGGGGCTCAACAGGTCGTGTAAAGCACGCTTTTTTGTTAAGCACACGGATCTTGGCTTGGATGGGGACGAGTAATGGGATCGATTTGAGAGAAGCGTTGGTTCTTCTGCCCTTTATGGTCTGGACTTGATCTTTGATCTATCCAGGGAACGTGGGCTCGATCGTTGCCCTTTGGGTGATCTCATCAGCGAGAGTGGAAATACAGGAGACTAAACATAGCCGTTGTTTGTTTGCTTGGGTTTGTTCTTTTCTCGAAGCGAGAAATTAGTCGCAAGACAAACGTAAATAGCCACGCGTTTCGTCAATTTGATGACGTCATCGCAGATGTTCTCCAGGAGTTGTGTCTCGAAATGGCATAGAGACGAAAAGGGGAAAGTGGGCGGAGCTTGAGCCCCCCCCCCCTTCTCCCCTCCTCTCACCCCCTGGAAGTCATTGCGATCGAGAGAGGTGCACCCAGACGTTCCCGTTCCCGACCTTCAGATAGCTGAAGGTTGTTGGTGAGTCGTTGTTTTGAGGAGGAATTTGCATAATCAGCGGCGTTGTTTGGCTGTTTTGCGCAATGTAGGCGTGTTTTGATAACAGAAAGGCGTGCATTGACGTGAATGTAGGGATTCCTGCACGCTGATTTGATGCCATGATAATCAGGAAAATAATGAAAGAGATAGTTGCTGCGTGGGCAGAATTTTCTCCTTTTCACTTTCCCCTATCGCCTTTCCCTCTCGTTTCCTGTTCCGTGGAGCAGTTTACTGATAGAGAACTCCTTGCAAGGAACTCGCGTTGCTCTCCTAATTTAACGTGATCTCTTGCACGTAAGAGTTAGCCTGTTCACACTATCTTGTTAGGATGGAGCAGGAATGTGATAGGAGAAACTGGTAGTACTCCTCGAAGATCTGTCCTTCAATTTAACACATGCGAAATGGGCCCAAAGTGGAGTCATTCCGGGGGAGGATGAGATCTATTCGGAGCTGGCATTGTGAGTGACGAGTGGAGAACTAAAATGCCGGAGGGAATTGAGTGTTTCAGACAGAACTGAATAGTGAAAAGGGCGTGCTATCTCATCTCACACGATTTTTAGAGTGGATTCTATGTAGCGAGTGGAGATGATGCATGCAAAATGCTCTTTTCGTTCCCGTTCTCCATCCATCCATCGATTGATCCCCGAATCCGATCGGGAGGGGATTTGTTGGCGCAAAGCTGTGTAAACTCGTGGGCGAGGTTGATTCGGGGTTTCACTGGGTTCATTTCAGCCCTATTGTAGCTCGGAATCCATTGTTCTGAGGATCACATCATTACAAATTGTTCACAATTTGTTGTCAGTCTGTTCTTGCTTTTTCTCATTAGTAATTGATAATTGTAAGCGCGCAGTACGCATTTTATTGGCCAGGAATGACTAGATAGGCAAAGCTGTGCAAACTAGTGGGCAAGGTTGATTCGGGGTTTCACTGGCGGTGTTTCATCCCGAAAGGTAGTGCTTGCTCGATTCTGGCTCAACTCCATATCGTTTTTAAATGCCGATTCCTCGTTATTTAAATTTGAATGTTAGCGTTTTCTCAATGTTTCTAACTAGCGTATTGTTAGCTATGCCAAAGAACTCTGATCAGGATCTAGAGTGAAATAAATCCGAGCTACCTGTCTCACTCCCTGCTCGATCCAAGAGAATGAAGTGATCGCCTAGTACACTCTCCGTTTTAGGAGCGGGATAGTCACTTTCCGTTGCTCCCTCATCTACTTGATAGAGCGAGAGAGCATGTGAAATTGAGAGAGCGGCGGGATTGCTGGGATAGTGTGTGTGTAGGAGAAGTGACACCAAAGGAGGGGAGGGAGTGGGGGAAACGGGGAGAGGATGAGGGGAAGAGTGGAAAGGCTTAGTGTCCACGAGAGTGCCGAGTTTCGAATGCAAAAATATTATTTTCGTTTTGTTTCTTGAATTACTTTCGACAACCGGATAACTGTCCTGCTCCGCTGCGGTTTCAATTATATGATCTCTGAAACTCATCACTGACTAGTAGAGACCGTCAAACCGATAATTCAATTCACGATTGACGAGAAATGGGACTGATTCAATTGATTCCATCATTCGATTGACTGGTCAATCGATTGGAGAATCAATCGAATGACGAATTCAATCGAATAATTATTCGATTGATCATTCAATTGAGCAATTGAATGATGAACTCTCCCCCTCATTCCTCCCCTCCCCCTCACTCCCACCGGTGAAGAGAGGATTCGATTGCCAGAATGAGGGAGAGGGTCGACAATCGTATAACAAAGGATATTCGATTGAAGCAATTGAATGACGATTTCAATATCTGATTGTTCAATCGTTCGGCGGTCTCTACTGACTAGGTGATGATTGCAAGCGTGATACCCATAGTTTTGTTGATTTATCGATTTGTCAATTGATTGATCTCTCGCACAGATTCCGTCCCCGCCCCGGCTACCGTATTCCGCGCGGGCGATGCCGGCCTACATGGCGGCTCTGGCCTGCCTGCTGTCGCTCCCGGCCGCCGCCTGGGGCCAGTGGCGAGTCAATCAGGTACGGTAGTTATTGAATGATTGGAGATGTTACGGTAGAATATTGATTGATTGATCGCAGCGCTCGCACGCCGTCTCGCTGCTGCCGACGAACTCGACCTGGCGGCTGTGCCGGGACCACACGGACACGGAGAGGTACGGTAGTGTATCGATTGGGAAGGTTAATGGGAGGACTATTGTTGACTTGGAAGAGATACGGTAGCAGGGAGAGTATCGATTGGGAAGTGGAACAGAGTTGTTGTAGCTGTTAGCTTCAGTGGTGGTGAGACGATGCTTCAAGATGAGGATATCAGAGCAGCTGCGATTGTGGATCTGATTGAACTCGGTTTACACGTCCAAAAAGAATCTAGATGTCTAAAATGTGTGCTAATCCGTGGTTCATGAGGGGAATTTTTGGTGATCGATACCTGATGATACCCTTGTCTCGCAGAGATCAGAAAATCAATAGTACAGTATTATCCTTGTCTCGCAGGTTCAAGCAGCTGCTGCGGCCGATCCTCATCGAACGGCAGGTGGGCACGCCGCAGATCCGGCAAGTAGGAGAGGTACGGTGGTATTTATTGATTTATTGATTATTCGATGCGTTGTCTGGAAATTGAGTGATTGATTGAGTGAGTTGAGTGAGAGAGATGCTGTGGAACAGTGATTTGCTCTCTTTTGCCGAATACCAATCGTTAATACAGTTCCCTAGTCGATATCCTACAGTATCCTCTATTTCGAGATAAAAAATCAATAGTACAGTATCTCCTTACAGTACCTCAAGTCGACGATGGACAACCTCGGGTGGCACACGGAGTGGGACGAGTTCAGCGCCTCGACCCCCCATGGGCAGAAGACCTTCCGGTGAGGTCAAAACAACAACAACAACAACAACAACAAAACAACTCAACTGTTTTGGTGTTGTTGTTGTTTTGGTAGAAGCTGATTATGCGTAGAACCCGCGCGGACAGTACGATGTGCATTTGCGAGGAGAATACCCGGGTAGTTGAGGTAGCAACGGGTCCTTATGTTGTCGTGGGTGAGTGTGGCTACAATGTCATTTGGCTAAATACTTCCAAAATAAATATTTTGAACAATTAGAAAACCCAGAGGTTTCCTCTAGGTTGGTTTGGACTACAGGTGATCTAGATGTTGACCCCGATAGAGTGATCTGCAATTCTGCTTGATTTGGTTAATTATAAACTAAATCCAATCGATTTGCAGCAACCTGATCGCGACGTCGGACGCGCGCGCGCCCCGTCGACTGGTGCTCGCGTGCCATTACGACTCGAAGATTATCAGGGGGTGAGTGAGTCAGGAGAGTTGTACTATGGTCTAGTAAGGAAAAGTGTGCGATCTTGGCGCGCCGGGTTTATGAGTAGCAGCACTCGTGAACCGTAATGCCATTACGACTCGAAGATTATCAGGGGTGAGTTGCAGTTGCAGTATTCTTGGGAAGGTTGTAGAGAAGTTGATGGTGTACAACAGTCTTGCTTCGTGTTTCACTAGAAGTATAACTCGGGAGTATGACAGGAGTATCTGATAGACCCCAAACAGCTCGTGATCAAATTAGTACTAATTGGTGTTTAGCTAGAGCAAAGCTGTGTTAGGACACTCGGCACGTTATGCCAAGCCTGTGTTTCGCAGTTGGTATAAGTCGCCGGAATGACTGTGGGCTTTGATTTATCGTGCATCAATAGTCAAAATCATCAACAGATGTTAGCTAATTAGCTTGATTAATTACTTAATTAATTAGCGTAATTAACCTAATTACCCCCGCTTCCAGTCAACGAATGATCGCGGCGACGGACTCGGCCGTGCCGTGTGCGATGATGTTGGATGTGGCCACGACGATGACACCGTACATGTACAAGCGGGCGGCGCAGGTGAGGAAGGGCTGCGTGCTAGGAGCACCGGGTTAGAGATCAACAAGAGAGCTACCCAGGTATGGTAGGACTGCATTGAAGAGTGGTATTGTTTTTTTTTGAATCCAGAATTTCGCTCAAATCATTTCAACGTTATCCGAGAAAAGGTTATGCAGCCGCTGAAACCGAAAGCAATCGCGGTTAAAATTCGAATGAAGGACAATTCGCAGTACATCACGCGTTTTCTTAGTTTTGTTCTACCGGGTAAGGCACTAGCATCGCTTCGGATCTTTTCGAAACGAACTTGAGCGCACTCTGAAACGTAAAGCTATCGGGTCTGCACTTGGAAATAAAAGATCATTCAGAACATCGCGCTGCAGCTGGTATTCTTCGACGGCGAGGAGGCGTTCAACGACTGGACGGCCACTGGTGAGGATGTTTGTCTCTCTCGAAATCACATGATCTCTCGCGTTCCCTGATCGTCCCCTGATTGTGAGGGTTTGCGCGTCAATCTTCACGATGATCTGTGTTTCATTCGTAAGTCTTTGGTGCAATCGGCAGAGACAACCAGTGGACGCAGTGGGGATCGTTCGCAAAAAATACACACTATAATGAGAAGAGCGCCTATCGTGCCATTGAATGTTCTTGTTGGCGCGTTCATCACTTGCCCACCCTTTCAAACGCATTCTTCATGATCCTATCAGCTTTCAAGAAACAAATCAATCACACGTTGTTCCTGTCTCCTCACGCACTCGTAGTTGTTTGATAAACCGATATTCTTTTCTGCCAATCAATCGATAATCCTCTCTCCATCCTGCAGATTCGATCTACGGCTCGCGGCACCTCGCGCAGAAGTGGGAGAACCTGTGGTACCCGACGAGCTCGAAGAGCGACTTCGAGCTGAGCAGGGAGATCGATCGGATCGTGAGTACCGTAATCGGGGGAACTACAGTAGTCTACGGGAATCACGAACTGAGTGTCTTGATGAGCACCGTAACGTGATTTAGAGCGAGAATGGTTTGAGTTTCACTTAATCTGAAACTGAGTTTTGCAATCAGTTCGGTAGTATTCGAAGTGGGAGATCCAAGAATTGATAGATCGATTGATTTGATACCGTAACCCGAGCAATCGTTGCAGGACGTGCTGATGCTGCTTGATCTGCTGGGCGCGAAGAACCCGCGCATCCTGAACGCGTTCGGCCTGGGAGCGGCGCCGTTGTTTGGAGTGCTGGTGGATGTGGGTAAGTGTACGGTAGGATTACGGTGGTTAGTGAGGTATACTGTACCTCCGGAGATACGGTAGGATGAAGAGGCTATAGGGGGAATAAGCCACAGTGCCGACTTGACTGATCAATTTCTCCTTCCTAGTTGATCTCGAAACTAGGTTCAGCTGAGTTTCACTTGGTCTCAAAATCCGTTATTGATAGAGTTGTTCGATCATTCCTTGAACTTGATATTAAAAAATCATTAATTCGATATTTAATGAGTTACTTAATTAGCCAAAATCGCTAATTGCAGTAACGACCCTAGAACCTAGAAAGCATTGGACGGCAGGGTACCGTAGTCCCCCTAGCAGTCGGCCTTACCGTTCTGCCCCACCGCAAGACGACAATGAAATCGTTTGACGTGGAAGCACCTTTACGTTTTACCTTGTGGGAATTTGATTCCGGGCACTCGGCTGATGTTAAACGATCAATATACTTTTAAAAAAATTTATTAAAATTGTATAATAATTGCAGAAAAGGAGCTGCGGCAGCTGGGCTGCCACCGCAACCCGCCCTTCTCGAACGTGTTCGCGGCGCCTGTGGTGCAGGCGGCGGTCGAGGATGATCACATACCGTTCCTGCAGAGAGGTACGGTATCTAATCAATAGCATTGAAGGATACGGTAGATCAGGGATGTAGTGCGGTAGGTGATAGAAGGGTACTGTAGGCTGGAGTACTGTAGGCGTACGGTAGCGTTGAGTTATCGGCGCCAGTGGTGCAGGCGGCGGTCGAGGATGATCACATTCCGTTCCTGCAGAGAGGTACGGTAGGGGTACTGTAGGTGGGGGTACGGTAGCGTTGAGTTACCGCCCTGTGGTGCAGGCTGCGGTCGAGGATGATCACAAACCGTTCCTGCAGAGAGGTACTGTAGCTACAGTATCATATCGATCGATTTCCTTTATAACGTGGCTGAAAATCTTGACAGAAAGTTGGTATTGGAGAACTAGATCAAGACAAATCAATTTCCAATCGCGTGTTGCGATTTGTTGAAAGCGTGAATCTCAAGGGCACATTGTGATTCGATAGAAATTTGAGCATTGAAGGCGTAGCTTTGAAGCTTAGTTACGTTATTGATTACTTACCGTAACCCTCATTCTCTTCAGGAGTGCCCATCCTGCATCTCATCTCGGTGCCCTTCCCCTCGGTCTGGCACACTCCGCGAGACGACGAACGAATCCTCGACTACCCGACGATAGACTATCTCACGGCGATTGTGAGGGTGTTCGTTGCCAAGTATCTGGGAATTGCACCCCTGTGAGGATACGGTAGTTATCTTGTGAGGACCACGATTGTATCAGCCTGTTTCGTAGTTGCATAATTGTCAATATATCGGAAGTCATTTGTATGTATCATTGTATCGATTTTGGTTGTTTTAGTGCATGATTGTGTGATCGTGTCTGGTGTAGAGGCACCTCTCCGCTGATCCCGGGTTTGTACCACGCTAACATTTGGTTTGTAACATTTGTAGAAAGGATAATAAGAGAATACAATAATAACCATGTTGTGCTCGAGCGATTTTCTGTGAAATACCATGATAAAGTGATGGTTGTCATGTTGAGTACGACAGAATGTGATAAAGAAAGAAAAAATCGAATTATGGGAGAGAAAGATGACACAACAAATGGATACTGTAAGGGAAATCTTCAACCTTGGACATTTGAATTCCCGCAAAGCCCAAATCTACAGTAACCGAGCACTTGCGTCGCGTCTTATTTTCGCATCATTTTCGCGCGCGTCGTTCATTAATTACGTTTTTCATTGTTTTTGCGGTTGTTTTCGTGTTTTATCTTATTGCCAATCGCTCAATCAAGCCTTGCAGCATGTCTAGCCGAATCTACATCGGCAGACTGAGTGAGCGGGCGTCCGAACGGGACGTTGAGCACTTCTTCCGCGGATATGGCCGAATCCGCGAGATCATCCTCAAGAACGGCTTCGGCTTCATCGTAAGTTGGCCTTCACTTCAGTTTAAGCTCGGTTTACTAGGTCGTATAAGTGGAACGAGTCGCAACGGTGCCATAGGACTAGCCAAAGTGTGACCTATTTTCGAAAATAATCGAAATTCAGGAGTTCGACTCGTCGAGAGACGCCGATGATGCCATCTACGACCTCAACGGCAAGGACCTGGCCGGCGAGCGCGTCCTCCTCGAGCTGTCGCGTCGCGGCCCGAGAATGAGGGAGGACTGGGACAGAGGACGCGGAGGAGCCCAGAGCAGGTAAACCTTACGCTTCTAGTTGGTTTTAGCGTCTATTTGCTTGATTTTCTTGCCATTTTGACTAATTAATAATATTAGCAGGTATGGCCCTCCTACGCAGACGCGTCATCGCCTCATCGTCGAGAACCTCTCGACGCGCATTTCGTGGCAGGTTGGTGCTATTTTTTGATATATTTCCGTTCTATTTTCCACACTTTCGTGTCCAAACCTTCCCATTCTCGTGAACGCTGATTACCTCACGTTCCTATCCACTTCTAGTGATCTGATGAGAGGCGCCCCTGATGTGGTCTCTCTCGGATGTCCTGGTGGCATGATGTCGCTCTCTCGCTCGGGTCTGGTGGGCCGAAGCCGAGAGCAATGAGGGGTGGTCGGGCGTGCGCGTGCGAGGCAGTGCGCAGTCCCGCCGACAGAAGTAAACGATTAACACCAGTACAAATTAGTGATACAGAATACAAACAAACCCTTATTTCGAGACACAGCACAGATTAGAATCACGTAGTACATGATTGCACCCATTCATCCAATAAATTCTGCGTTTCAGGATCTCAAGGACATGATGAGAAACGCCGGCGAGGTCACTTACGCGGACGCGCACAAGGAGCGTCGCAACGAGGGGTGAGCGGCTTATTTAAAGCAATAATTTGAAACACAACATTCACATTTCGTCATCAAAGTTATCACAAGCAACAGTTCCCTGCGCCTGATGTTCCGTAATCATGATTAACGTTATTTTCAGTATCATCTGCTTCGCCACGCGCTCCGACCTCAAGCGCGCGATCGACAAGTACGACGGCAAGGAGGTCAACGGTCGCCGCATCAAGCTGATCGACGACTCGAGCGAGGGCAGAGACGGCTCGAGAAGCAGATCGAGATCGAGATCCAGGAGCAGAAGGTTGGTGGTTTGGATTTATAAGAGTTACTAAATTTGAAATTCGTGTCTCAGAGTGCACTAGCTTTAGCCGTTGTACTTCAGTGCATTTTGGCGTGCTATAGATGAACTTTATATTTAGGTGTGTACTTGAAAGGCAAGAGATGGTTCACTCTTGTAAAATTGAATACTGCAACTCATAACGGACCTTTTTGCAGACGCTCTCGCTCGCGTTCTCGTTCTCGCAGCCGCTCGCGTGACCGCCGTCGCTCGCGCTCCCGATCGCACTCGAGAGACAGGAGATCGCGCTCGCGCTCCCACTCGCGGGACAGACGCTCCCGCTCCCACTCCAAGGACAGAAAGTCCCGATCGAGATCGAGGTGAGTAATAGTTCTGCTTCAATTCTGGATATTGGTGTAATATACTTGCTTTCAAAAGATGTCTTGAGTCTGCAAAAGATGCTCGTTAAGTTTGAACAATTTTACTCGTTGTTGGCAATTCTTTTACTTGAAACTAAAAAAGCCCATTGCAGATCCGCCGGCTCTCGCAAGCACTCGCGTTCCCGCTCGCCCAAGGAGGATCGCAAGAGCCGCTCCGGCTCGCCCGCAGCCAATGGGACCAACGGGCACGACTCGCCCAAGTCTGAGCCCCGCTCGAGATCCGGCTCCCCCATGGATTAGAGGGCCCGTTCCCCACTCTCCACTCATTATTGCCCATTAATTACATTAATTAATGCTATCCCCGTTATCACATGTTGTCACTATCCCACTATCTCACTCCCCATCGTTGATTTTAATCGTTTGCAATGTGTTCCGTTTGACGTTTACCATTGATAAAGTTTCGCACCGGACAAAGGCTTGTTGTTCGAGACACTGATTATGTATTTATTCATTAATGATGATTATGTATTCACAAAGACTATGACACAAGATAGCAAGTAGAGGCGAGAAGGGGTGAGATTCAATTGAACAGAGCCAGGAAGCTCTCTTGTCGGCAGTCCAGCAGTTTGGCGTTGCCATCGCAGAAGGGGGACTGGAAAGTAGATTACTGGACCCGTTTTGATTTGGTTGGCTAGTTTTTGTTTCTGTTTCAAGCATCCCGCACATCTTTACAATCTGGGCGAGAAATGGGAATGATAGGGGAAAGAAGCTATAAAAGTGTTGGTGAAACTCGCATTGACCCAGTGCAGGAAGAGTTCCGAAGTCGAGGTGCAGGTCTCGCAGCAGGATCCGCACAGTATCACGGGTGCCTGCACAGGGGTTATGGTACGGTATGATAGGGTTACGGTAGAAAAGGATACTGTAATCGCTCACCGAGTCATGAGCCGCTTCTCTGATGTGCTGCCGCAGCTGTCTGAGGTCCCGAACGACAAAAGGGTCCTCGCAGAGCGGGCATACGGTATCTGCGAGATCGATAACTGATTATTTTGCTATCTCAACCCATCGAGCGTGTAGATCATTGGCAACTTGTTAAATGAGACAATCTGATCCTACCTTTGTCGAAATTCAATCGACCCTGCGCCTCCCACTTGTCGTACTGGGGCGTGTGCACTTTCTGCAAGCATAATCGATAAACGAGGAAAATCAATAATTCCGTACCAAGCAATGCTGCCTGACACCTGCCCTCGACGTGGTACGGTAGTCGCACTCGACGAGAATGCAGAGGTAGGGTGTGAATCTGGAGAAATTACGGTATTTTCCAAAAGATCGATAATTGAGTTACGGTAGCTCACTCGTTGTATCGATCGGAATGCGTCTCCTTGACGTGTTCGAGGCGCGCGGTGCCCGTGACCATCAGGCCGCAGAAGGGGCAGGCGTGGGCGGGGTGTATCTGCGAGGTACGGTAAGCTAGGGCACTGTAGGGATACGGTACCTCGGGTATCTCCTGATCGATAATACCGTAGCAGGCGTCAGGGTGGACGGCGAGTCGCTTGGAGAACTTGCCTGCGGTAGCGAATCTGAAATGTGCCGGGGTTTTACGTTTTCCAGGAAAGTAGAATAGAGAACGTAAGAAAGATCCAATCAAGTTTCCACTAAAACGAGCTCACCGTGTAGGCTCGAAAGCTCGAAGTTCAGTCGGCCCTGCGGTAGCCGTCGATCGATTGGCGGGTACGGTAGTCCGCGTGGCCTGTCGATTCAGCCCGTTGATCTGGACGACAGGCCCCTTGATGTGCACGGTAGCGTGCGGGGCGGGTACGGTAGGCCGAACGGCGGTCGCGGTGACCGTCTGACCGGGCGCGGGCCGGCGCACGGCAACGACCCGGGCTGCTGCAAGGGGTACGGTAAGTCACGATTGGGAAAAGGCGACTACAGTACTCCAGATGCACCACGAACTACTGTATGCCTCACCTGCACCATTCCTCTTGGCGACTACAACTTTGACGGGAGCGGCTCCCGGTGCGGCTCGACGCGCGACCGTAACCGGCTTGGCTACCGTAGTCGGAGGAGGTGGGGCTGGCAACTCGCCCAGTTGTGCGGCGAGCAGCGAGCTGAGCGTCTCCTGAACGGATCGAGTTATGGTATTCCCCATTTGTCGATTTTGGAATACGGTACTCACATTGGCCGACGCCGTAGCGGTGCTGCAGCACGGTTCGTCCTCATCGAGTGGTTCCTCCTGGAATAAAGTCAGTTGTCGATAGGCACAAGCTACGGTATCTCAAACCTTGATCTTCTTCTCGGGAGCAGGCGCGGCGGGTGGAGTGACTGCGCGCTTCTTGGTTACGGTGGCCCGAGGTGCGGTAGGTCGGGTGGTCGGCCGATTGACCAGAGGACCGGCCAGTCGCTTGGAGAAGAGCGCAGTAAGCTTGCCCATGTTGAGGGCGAGTTTCTGGAGAGGTTTGGCGTAAACATAAACGTCGGCTACAGTATCCTGCTGGAGTCAGTTCGTGATAACGGAGTCTAGACTACCGTACTTGCTGGTCGGACAGTCCCTCGGTATCTGCTGCAGAGACGGTGGAAACGAGCGTGGACAGCTGCGCCCGGTGCTCCTTGTAGGCGGCGGAAGGCTGGAATGGGGCGATTCCGTAGGTCATTGGAAAGGTTTCAATCGTTTTCTATACTCTCGTTGGGACCCAGAAGTTCGAAACTGGCTCTGCGAGTGAGGGGAGTATCTATTATTGAGAGGACCGTAGACTTAGATGTAGATCTGGTTTTAGATTCGGTGATTCCCTTTCCAGTCTACACCATGCGGCTCGCTAAAGACTAGAAAAGGTTTGAACGTAGCGAATGGATGTATACAGCGTTTGTCAACCCCCTTTACGAATAGCAATAGCTTGATCTGCTCTCCTACCGTACCTTGCCGGCGCCGAGTTCAGCCGAGCGCAGTGGCTTGAGCGCGGTGAGAGCCTGCGTGTAGATCACACGCGAGAGCGGGTCGAGATTCTGCAAATTCTGATCGAGATTCATTTCGAAATACACTATAAAATCTCACCACAGTCTTGAATCTGGGCCTCCGCGCGCTCGTAGACGCAGGCAGAGAGGCCATCGTGAGGACTACGGTTGGCCGATGGGCTGGAAAGACGAATTTAATGACGATTTAACAAAAATAACCAAAATTGATTGCAACTGCATCGTGCACGACGCGAGTGTTAACGCGTAGTGTGACGTCTGTGAAAAGTCGGCCGCACCGCGCACACTCGGCTCACCGTGGTGTGCGATAGTCGCGCGTCAAAACGGTAAAGTGCACGCGTCTCTCGCACTGACTCCGCCCACTTTATTGTTTCGCTTTTTTGTTTTCCGTGTGTTTTGTCGCTGTTTTGACGTCAAGCTCATTGTTTTTAGACATGGGTAAGCAGTCGGCCGCATCGCGCGTCTCGAGAAACAAGAAGAAGTACTGGCGGAAGGGCACAGACGTCGGGGATGTCGAGGAAGGAATCGCCAAGGTTTTTCATTTTTTCCTTTTTTTTCTGTTCGTTACAAATCTTGATCAATTTTGTTCAAGGACTGTATTGTGTTAGGTTTCAACCTTTAGATTTGTATACTTTCGAACAAGGTCTATATTTGAGGCGAACTTCGACAAGCAGAACGGCCAGGCGGCGGTCGCGCATCGCTCGAACGATGAGCTGTTCGTGGTGGACAGAGAGGCAAGGGAGGAGGTGCCCGACCCCATGGAGAACCTCACCCTCAAGAAGAAGGGCATCCTCGACAGGATCATGAAGCGGTAAGCGGTAGGGATCAATGGAAACCACGTTTTATGGCGATTGACTCGTGACTGTTATCGATTTGATCATGGGAGCTGTCAAATTTCGACCTAGAAGCATTTCTGAAGCGTGATTAGAGTGTACATGTAGTTTCTGGGAAGGTCATAATGCCGTTTTTCAGTGTCGACGAGCCGATTCCCGAGGCCAAAGCGGCAGCCAAGAAGCCGACGATCCCGAAGGCGAAAAAGGTTGGTAATTAATTTATATTTTTACTTTTTTCGCTACTTTATTAATTGACATTGCTTAATTAATAAATTAATCATTGTATTTAGACGATCATCAAGCGCAAGGAGCCGAAGAAGGTGGAGGCGGCGAAGATGGACCTGTGGACCACAGGTAGCCGTTTCTAACGACCGGATATATCACTGCAGCATTTTCGTCAATAGCATTTTTTGTTTCCTCTGCGAGACCTGATAGAATTGAGTCCTATCAGAATTATTCATTTATGTGTTACCCCTGAAACTCAAGATAACTCATGTGCTCCTTGCGTGCTAAAAAAATGTCTGTTTTAATTACCTCATCCGGTTCCATTGAAACGTTGCAAACTCATTGATAGAAATGAAATTTCTGAAACGCAATTTAACCATAATGCATACCTCTGGACTGGCCTTCTTACCAACTCACCGATATAAGTAAATTGCTTGAAACTCAAATGAACCACCTTGCAGATCTCGAGCCGAAGGTGGACCTGGCGGACGCGGACGGACTAAGAATCTACAAGGAGACGCTCAAGCTCACGCGCGTCAAGGTGAGGGGATGGATCCGGAATCTGCCTTGACATTAGTCTTGCTAATGCTCTCGTTCATCCTCTATCAGACTTCTTTGTATTATATTGTTGTCGTTTTCGAAACATGGCCACTTTGGCGAGTGAGTGATAGATGATGATGGGGTTTTTTTTGCAGCAGCCGCGCACGGTGCTCGCAAAGCCGTCGCTGCTGCGCGCCGTCGCCATCCCGGACGCCGGCGCCAGCTACAACCCGGATGTGGACGAGTACTCGGTGAGGGAGTTGGAGGGATACTGTAATCGATTATCGATCGATTTGGGCGTCAAATATTGATTTTCTAATCGGTTTCAGGAGTTCGTCTCGCGCCTGGTCGAAGATGAGAAGAAGGTGATCAAGAAGGACGAGAAGGAGGCGAGGCGGAAGGCGTTGAAGCCGGGAGAGAAGATGATCACTGCGGTAAGTAACTTCTATTAGGCGGAACTATACAAGGCATTGGTAGATTTGTTTAATGTGGTTTATTTGGCGTGCATGAAACTAGGAATGGTGATGCTCTTTCAGATGATAATTTTACTGAAAAAAATTATCCGTTACTAATCGGTCTGAAAAAAAAACGAATTACTTGCTCAATTTCAATCATCTGCAGGAGGAGTACCGGCGCGAAATGCTCGAGGGCCTGGGCGTGCTGGAGGAAGAGAAGAAGGCGTTGGAGGAGGGAGAGGAGGAGGTTTGTTAGCTAATTAATTTATTAATAACTAGCTACGTTGTACGCCTGGGTGTGTGTTAGGGTTATCATTGAGTCACTTGAATTGCAAGCCTGCATCCTCCCTTGCAATAGGCTCGTGAGACCATGGAGCCACGGAGTGGCGGAGTCGCAACTTTTTCGAATAGCTCTCAGCCTCACGAGCCTTTCGCAAGCGCATCGCAGGTTGGACCCTGCATTAGGTTGCCAAATCGCAGGTTTGACCATGCATATACGTTCTTTTAATAGCCTTGTATTAACCTTCGCAAAGGATTAGGAACCTTCGAAAAAGAGGGGAGGCGACCCCTGGGGAGGATATTGTCTCGTACAGCAATGTGAAAAGTTCGTGTCGATAGCAGTGGTAAAAAAGTTGCGACTCCGCCACTTCGTGGTTCCGCCGTAACTTTTTCTCCCACTGCCATCCACACGAAGCTTTCACACATTGCCATCGAGATAGTACCCACTATCCAATAATTATTATGAAATCAATTCGTTTCTTGAAGTTTTGTGCGCGTGAAGTTGTTTAGCCGCTCACCCTAGTGATTTGTTTGTGTTTCTGGCAAGAACGGCGCGGCATAAGATCTCGTCATATTGCGTCATCACTATGAAATTTATGCAAATTTTGAAAAAGTTGAACCCAAGAAGTTGTTTAGTGGTCCGCCCGAGTGATTTGGTTGAGTATCAGGTGAATACGGTGTGAAGAGAGATTTCGTCATATTACGTCATCACTACGTAATATGCAAATTTTTGGGAAAAATTTTTTCTGGGGATTCGTATGGTACCGGGTATGGGCTTGGGGGATGAGAAATAGGCGAGATATAGGGATTTTTCAAAAGCGTGACACACGTTACAGACAAACAGACAGACAGACACTAAGATATGTTACTTCTTTAGTAATGTTTATTAATTAATTAATTAGTTTGATTAATTAAGCTAATATTTGATCGATTGGATCTGTGCAACAACAGTCTCAATATTCCTTCGCAAGACCTCTCACTTTGCAAATTGGTTGTAATATAGAGCTAATTATTTCATTTTATTAAAGTTTATTAAAATTAATCAATTAATTTAATGCGTAATCGTTCAGACTGTCACTCCTGCAGCTGCCGCAGTCGAGGACGAGCCGATGGAGGCGGAGGAGGCAGGCAAGAAGAAGGAGAAGAAGACTGGCAAGGTAATTGAGATGTGATTGAAACCGCAGTCTGACACCTTATGGAATATCTGGATCTATGGCCGCTTACAATTAGAAGGGGACGATGCATGTTGTTTTATTAATTATGTAATTAATTAATTAATTAAACAATTAATTAAGGCCGGCGACAAGCTGCTGAACGAGCACGCGCTGCCCAAGACGAAGAAGCAGCGGAGGAAGGAGAGGGAGGCGGAGGTGTGTACCTGATTATCAGGCCCTGATAGGAAGGAGGAAAACTGAAGCATAATTCAACAGAGGTCGAAAACTATTAGTCATGGTTACAAGCGTTGTTGATGTTGTGCATACATTTGGGGTTATGGAGATTTTCGAAATGTCATTGGAACAAGGGGAGGTTTTGAACATTTGAGAATTCTTTGAAACCGCGTTGCTTCTGCAACATGGTGTTTGATTTTTTCCCCAGAAATCGAGTTGTCATTGAAATTGAGACCGAGTGCGTCCGTTTGTTGGCTGTTTGAAACCCTGATCTTGCGAGTATTTTAGTTGATTGCTTTTCGAAAACGAAACACACTTGCAGCTCGCGATCCGCAAGAAGTCGGCGGTGCAGACGCAGAAGGAGCTGGAGCAGAGCGTGTTCAAGTGAGTGTTTAATTAGATAATTAGTTAATTGGTTAATTAGTTAATCAATTGGTTAATTAATTAATTACTTATTTAGTTAATTAATTAAATAAAGCCGTATGGGGTTGCTAGACCAAGGTTGACGCAGAAGGAGCTGGAGCAGAGCGTGTTCAAGTGGGGGTTTAATTAGTTTATTAATTATATAATTAATTGGTTAATTAGTTAATCAATTGGCTAATTAATTAATTAAGTAATTAACTAAAGCCGTATGGGGTTGTTAGGTGCGAAGGTGAGATCAAGGTGCAGACACTGAGAGAGCTGGAGCACAGCGTGTTCAAGTAGGGGTTTGCTAATTAGTTAATTAATTTAACTAGGGTTATACACCGGGGTGTGTGTTAAGGTTATCATTGACTTGAGTTGCAAGCCTGCACCCTCCTTTGCAAAAGGTTCGTGAGGCTGACAACGAGACAGACATACACTAAGATATGTTACTTCACTAGCAATTAGTTAATTAATTAAGTAATTAAATCATCATTAGTTACATAAAGTCGTATGGGGTTGTTTGATGTGGAAGTGAGATCAAGGTTGATTTTCGTGTGGTTCCTCACCGGAGTAATTTTTGTTCCGGTGTTTCTGTAAAGGCGACCGGTGACATTGAATGTGATGGTATCTTGTCAGGAGCTAGAAAAAAAAATGCATAATTTTGGCACTCCTCTTTTCACTGAAGGCCTTGAAATTTCCCTGTTAAATTCGGCTATAGAGTGTGATAACACTCTCTGCAGGGTGAAGAAGCTCGCTCGTGAGGTGCGTGAGGAGGAGAGCGCACGCGAAGCGGCGCTCAAGATCAAGCGCGAGCACCGCGCCATCGCGAAAGCGACCAGGAGGAAGAGACACGGAAAGGGTACGGTATTCTAGAGCTATCGAGAACTGAATCTGGCTCTAGGACTAGCTTCCTTAGGATGACGTCACGAATGAGTGATGGAAACTTCTGGTTGAAAAATAAAACGTAATTTTGATTAATTAAAAATTGCAGGCACCTTCGAAGACAACATGGAGGAGTTCCTGCTGGCGGAGGAGCTCCCCTCGAGCATGCGGCAGATCAACCCGCAAGGTAAGTACAAGAGGGGGAACTAGGCCGGATGAGAACCGTCGGATGAGAACCTAATGAGGGCGAGAAACAAGAGTTATGTAATAGACGGAATATGCAAATGGTGCTCATCCAGTCGGTTCTCATCCGACCTAGTTCCGCACATCTCTCGCGGGCTAGGGATAGTGAAAATAAGCGCTGGGTGAGTGGGGGTGGAGGGGAAGCTATAGTGAGTATGAAACTCTAATTAGTCATCTCAACAACGTTTGATTTTTGGCAAGCGTCAGGCAAGCCTGAATAAGTTGTGCGCGTTTCGCTGAATAGGAAATGTTGCCAGTGGGGGGTGTAGAGAGATAGCATGGAGGAGTTCCTGCTGGCGGTGGAGCTCCCCTCGAGCATGCGGCAG
>LS519768.1:261323-288835 GCA_900490845.1 Pristionchus japonicus | reverse complement strand
AGTCTCTTCCTGATGATTGAGGATACTGTAGTCTCAAAAAGGATTGCAATGGCCGTACAATCAGATCGGCTATGCTATTGCCACTTTTTGACATCATTTCAATAGCTCCGCAACTTTTCGAGAATGAGCGACAAATTTAGCAAAACATTGTCGATTCAGTGGGATTCGATCCTGCCCAATTTCACACCAGTCGCTAGAGCTTGCTAGGTCAATCGATGAGGAGAGGGACAGCGATGCCCCTCACTTGATCTACCACCTCTTCCTCTCCTCTCAAAAACAACGTGCGCTGCGGAGAATTTGAACATTTGGGAGCATTTTCCCTGATCAATCAATGAAACTTTGCACGCGTTTTTCTCGGCAACGAGCAAACACTGAACTTTCAAACTTTGGCAATCTAATATGGTTACACATAACCATCGGATCAAACTCTCAGCTACCGTAACCAAAATATGCTTTTACTCCTCCTTTAAGCTAACAACCGAGAGTTAATGATCCTCATATATTTGTTGCAGGATGTACGTGCTCTGTGGAATGGATCAACGCCTCTGATAGAAAGTAATTCCACTAATTGTGTCGATCATCAGTCCCCCACTAGCGCAACTAACCAAAATGTTAAACTGTTCACACGTTGAGTTGACAGTGCAGTGACAGTCGCGATAAAGTGTGAATTGCAATGTTGAAATGCAATGCAATAAAATACCATGTTCATCATGCTCAGTGGCGACTGTATTACAGACTCTGATACAGATAACTATCCATCAGTTGAATTTCCACGCAGTTTAGTCATTTTTTAAACACGTTTCGTGGCAGAGTGTATGTTCGCGATTAAATCGAGAGTCATATTGTGATTTGAAAAAAATGATTAGCCAATTTCCTTTTTGTTCATCACGGAACATTGAAGAAGCTCATGCAATTTCGCAGGGCCAAACTGGGGTCGTCCTTATACCACCCTTCATCGTGAATACTCCTCTGAAGCCTTTCACAATAGTAATCACACATTCAGCTCTATATTCTCATAAATATTGAAAATTAATTATGCATTACTAATATTTGCACGAAAAACATGCACTGTTTGTTGCAGGTGCGGTTTCTGGTGGGGAGAGGCACACGGAAAAGGGATATCAAGTGGTAAGCCACCATTTCCGATACGTTTCGAACACAACAACGTTGATGCTTGAATGATCGTGATTAGCTCTTCCTTGCAGTGATGAAAAAGGTGCACATAGCGGACTGGCAACCTTCTGACTCACTCATCTGTCATGGCCCTTCGGCGCATCGCTTGCAAGCCTCCTCGCATCAATCACTGTATTCGTGCAGAGATTTGCGTTCCTTCTTCTCCAAACGTTATTGTCCTCTCTAATCTGTAATGATTATCGTCTCACATATAGAATTCAGTTTTGCACTCCCTGATCTCACTCACGACCGATTCATTACGCTGATAAAGATTAGAAAACGCAAAAAGAGAGCCGCAATAATTGCGTGATTTCTAACGCACTTTATTGTTTCGTAAATTTGCAGTGCACCTGACATGACGTTGCTGGATGGACTGAGTATTGATGATGTGGCAGGACGTTGTCGACCTTGTTTACCTCGTGAAATGAAAATCAGGTTCCGTTCCTTTCATTTCAGTAAACCGATTCGTCCACTTCACAACGCTCTTTGTTTACTCTCTAAAGGGATAGGAAAAGCGAGAGAGCGTGTGCAATGGAGAGAGTTCGGCGAGTCGGGAGAGTTTCGGCACTTGTGGAGTTCCCCGGAAGAACAGATAGCTTTCACTCTTTCTATAAATTAGATTGCCTAATGCTGGGTGGTGGTCGGGGTGGATGGTGGGACATTCTTCCAATGAACTCCACAAGTTCCAGAGTTTCCAGTTCGATTTCGAGTTCGAGACCGAGGCTGGAAAGAGGCCTGGATGAGCAAACAAACGCATTAGAAGCGTAATAGCAAGGAAATTGATACTTCGCACATCCCATCTTTCCTCTAGGCGATTGTTCCTATTTCTTCTACGCAACCTCGACAGTGTGAACGATGAACATCGAGCATAAGTGTTCCGAAGACAAATCTCTCTATACACTCCAATTTCTCGCCTCTTTCATCCATAGTGAACGATGAAAATACCTACATAAATAACTACAAAAGTGTTCGAATTCCGAACTTCACAATCGCTCAGCTTGTATTGATGAATTGTCCGCGAATTTCACGTTCAGACAAGACCTGCTAATAACACCAGTCATTGTCTGGCTCTCTTCAACTGTCTGACTACTTCTGCTCATACTAACGCTCGACCTGTATCGGCGGTATTTGCGCGATTTCTAATGAACTTTTTTGTTCGATAAATTTGCATTGCACCTGACACGTTAGAGGATGGATTGAGGATGAGACAGGGCGCTGTTAACCTCGTGATATTCCTATCAATTTCCGTTCTTTGATTTTCAACCAATTCGTGCGCATCTCAATGTTCTTTGTTTACTCTCTAAAGGGATAGGAAAAGCAAGAGAGCGTGTGCAATGGAGAGAGTTCGGCGAGTCGGGCCAGTTCGAGTTCGAGACCAAGAAAGGGCTGGAAAGAGGCCTGGAAGAGCAAACAAACAAAACGGAAGCGTAATAGCAAGGCAATTGATACTTCGCACATCCCATCTTTCCTCTAGGCGATTGTTCCTATTTCTTCTACGTAACCTCGACAGTGTGAACGATGAACATCGAGCATAAGTGTTCCGAAGATAAATCTCTCTATACACTCCAATTTCTCGCCTCTTTCACCCATAGTGAACGATGAGAATACGATTACTTACTTCAATAACTACGAAACTGTTCGAATTCCGAACTTCACAATCGTTCAGCTTGTATTGATGAATTGTCCGCGAATTTCACGTTCAGACAAGACCTGCTAATAACACCAGTCATTGTCTCACTCTCTTCAACTGACTGACTACTTCAGCTCCTACTAACGCTCAACCTGCATCGGCAATACATGCGTGATTTCTAATGAACATTTTCGTTCAATAAATTTGCAGTGCACCTGACATGACGTTAGAGGATGGATTTAGGATGAGAAAGGGCGCTGTTAACCTCGCTAACCTCGTGATATTCCAAAATCAGTTTCCGTTCCTTTATTTTCAATAAACCTACTCGTCCGCTTCTCAGTGTTCTTTGTTTGCTCTCTAACGGACTAGAAGGAGCGAGAGAGCGCGTGTAATCGAGAGAGTTCGGCGAATCGGGCCAGTTCGAAGTTGAGTTCCGTTTCGAGTTCGAGACAGGGCTGGAAAGAGGGAAGGAAGAGCAAACAAACACATTAGAAGCGTAATAGCAAGGAAATTGATACTTCGCTCATCCCATTTTCCTCCTGGTTTCCTTCCAGACATGCGTGTCTTTCCTCTGCCCAACCACAACAATCCTAATGAGGAACAGCGAACGTTTCGAACATGAAACACTCATGCTCCACAACCTCCCACCTCTCTCACTGGTGATTGACCGTGAATGATGAAAAGACGGCTTATTCCGTTCAGTATCTTCTGAAAGAAAACAAATTCCAATCGTCACGCTCACCCATTGGGGCAACTATGATCCACGGACCACGACCAGTGAGAATCGGCTCATAACAACACTCATAGTCTGACTCTCTTCATTTCATGCACTCACTCGCTCTCTCTGATCAGCGAGATTCGACTAGGTTCAGTATGTACTGCGAGAGGGAGGGTGGTAAGGCACTCATAGCTCAGTCGGTAAGCTCCTCGTCTACCAATCCTCACCCCGTTGGTTCGATTCCCCCTGCCCACACGCGTATGTGAAAATGGGTTCCTGCTCTTGTGAGCGGTTCTCACGATAAGTACGCAATACTGCTAGTCCAATCAAAGGTTTTCGATGCACATCTGTAGTGCTTTGAAGGAGAAAAGACGACATTTTGGTTTCATTCAAAGCAGCCTTTGGCTTTTGCCTGTTTTGCAAAAGTTTTGATGAATAAGTGCTGGGAAAATGTGATTTTTGTGTGATCTCAAGAGCCATTTGTCAGAAAATTTATACGGTATTACAAGCAAAAACATTCAATATTTCTCGGTCGTCTCTCGATCGTAGACTGCGGAACGGATCATCTGGAAGGAGGGGTGATTCATTAAATTAAATTAATTATTTAATTACGAAAGAAAGCTCGGAATGGGGACAATCACAGCGGAGGGAATCGACAGAAGCATAGGAAGGATGACTGAACAGGCAGATTACAAGCGATCACAATGGCTAGAAAGACCACTATCTAAAGGTGATCATTTGAGTCTCGAAAGAGGCTGACAGAAGGCAAAAGGGAACGATTAATCGATTACATTGACTAGAAAGAGGCGACTCTGTATCAGACGGTGACGATCCGATTTTCGAAAAAGGCTGGCAAAAAGACACGATCACAATGACTAACAGTAAGGGAAGTACAAACGGGCGATGAAATTATCGAAAGAAGCTAGCAAACACAATATCTACTGTTGTCCAGGCGCGTTCATGCCGAACACATTCAGTATCCGGCTCTTGATGCCACTCTGAGAGACGGACGAGGTCATTCTCGATTCCATCATCGATTGCGTCATCGAATCATTCATCTGACCTGACGGACCGCGAATGCCGACGGCTACGGTAGTGCCCTGAAGGAAGGGGAGGGAGGGATAGGAAAGCTACTGGAAGAATTGTTCTCAGAAGGATCAAGCGTAGCAATAGGGAAGATACAGTACGATGATAGAGTCAAGGGGATTTGCAAAGATTTTACGGTCTCACACTTTCAAATCTCCCTCGCCTTGTCTGACGGGCAAAAGATCATTGCGAAAACAGAGACCGTAAAATTTTTGCACTGCACTGATTCACAGAAGCAACTAATCAATAAGCTGACTACAGTATGCTACCTGCTTCTTGGCTCTCAGCGCGACGTCTTCCAACGTATCCGCGGCTTCGTACTTGCCCTCGCGTCTGTAGAGTTCACCCAGCTTCTTGAGCGTCTTCATCACGGTAGGTCTGAAGTACGGTAATCATCGATCGATAATCGAATTTATGTTTATCAATCAATAATCGCTACCGTACCTGTCCACATTCGCTGCTTTGTGCCATCCATTCATGTCTGGGCGTTCATCGCTGCCTTGCATTCCATTGTTTTTTGCCTCCTCTCTGGAAATCGATATCGATTAGTAGATACCGTAATCTACCATAATCCAGAAATAGATAATCCCACCTCTGCTCGGCAATCTGCCAGATGGGCTTGTTCTTGTCATTGATCTTGCCGAATTCCTTTTCGTGCGCCCTGGTTAGGATCTGCTTGTAGAGAGCCTCGGCCTCCTGAAGTCAGTTATCGATTAGCCAGTTACAGTATCCTACCGTACCCTGTACTTGCCCTGCTTCAGATAGGCACTCGACAAGTTGTTCATGGTCTTGGCAACGTTCGAATCGTCCGGTCCGAGCTTGGTTTCGTAGATTTCCAGTGCGCGTCTGTAGTACTTCTCGACCTAAGAGTGCACTTGTTTCGATTTTAGTTCGGATGAAGTACAAAGATCAGAAGACCATTTATGATAAAGGATGAAGCATAAACCATTCAATCACAATCTGCTCACCTCATCATACTTCCCCTGGTTCAGGCACAGCAGAGCCAGGTTGTTCAGTTGTTTAGCAACATCGGGATGATCCGAACCGAATACCTGGAAGAGATCGATAGCTTCGACTACAGAATTCCGTTCGTGCCGGAATGACATCTCCACTATCGTGTTCGACTAGAGGCAGGGCTACTGACGCCACAGTCATCACGTTTTGTACAGTATTTGAAACTCAACCTGCTGTAGACATCCTAATTATTGATTCAATACTATCCTTGAACTCAGACAATTACCATAATTATCAATCGATAGAATACCGTACCTGTTCCTTGATCTCCAGTGCTCTCTTACAGATTGGCTCCGCCTCCTTGAACATGCCTCGAACACTGTAGAGCACGGCGAGATTGGCCAGAGTCAGGGCGACTGGAATGATTATTGATTGGTACAATACCTCATGGTTAGTACCCCTTCTTGCTAAATTGATACGGTTATTGATTGATACAGTGCCCCTGATTACAGTACCCCTGATTACCGTACCCCTACCGTAACTCACCAACTGGATGGTTCACTCCGAGACACTTCTCCCTGATGGCCAATGCGTCAGCCAGCAGATCAGCAGCCTCCTTGTACTTCTTCTGGTCTCTGCAAACAGGTCGTGAGAATGTCGCGCACGGATCGCGCCACGCCGCCGCGCACATTTCTGCAAAAGCTCGATACCTCTTCACGAAGGCGAGCACGTTGAGCATCGTCGCAACGTCGAGGTGATCATGGCCGCAAGTCCGCTCGAGATCCTCGATTGTCTGAGAATATCGATTGATTCCGTATCCAAATATCACAGAAAAATCGACACTTGTGGAGTTCCCCGGTTAAGTTTCACTAATTTCTAACAATGAGCTGTGATTTCGTATCGCTGGATTGGATGGCGGAAAGGCACTCTTCCGGTGAACTCCTAAAATTACAAAAAAATCAATACCTGCTTGCACAGCGGTGCAGCGACGTCGTATCGGCCCTGAGACGTGTACTGGAGCACCTGCAATCGATAACCGTAATCGATATTGTACAGCTACCGTACCAGATCCTGGATGATCCTGATCCGCGCGGGAATCTCATGACCGCCGTTTGCCGAGGCGGCCATAGCCTGAGCGGAGGACTGATGCGAGTAGCTGACTGGAAATCGATATTTGCTGATTACTGTACTCAAAAATCGATAATACCGTACCTCCCATTGCCTCTTCATCCTCGGGACCGAAACCGAGCTCCTGGAGCGTGTCCTCATGCGACTTGGCAGGAAGTGGGTCCTCAGCTGCAATCGATATGGCTACCGTAAGCTAGAAAATGAGTTGTCGATTGATTACCGTACTCACGTTTGACGCTTGTTCCGTTCTCTTGCGTCTCGTACTGCTTGAGACTGTTCATGAATGCGAGATGCTTGTTCTCTTCCTCGAGCTGGGCCACGCGTTGCTCGGATTCCTACAATGATCAAGTACTGTTTTAGAGTCTACTAAACACGTCCATTCACAAATGAAAAGCAATGTGAATAACTGTAGTGAAGAAGGACTTTAGTGATCAATTTTCAGAATTTCTGATCATTGTGATTACTGGAAGTGTTGGGGTTTCGCCGTTCAAAAATGAGAACAAAAACAGACAGATCTGTAGCTCGTTTCTCCTATTATCTCGGTTAGCTTACTCAGTCAGAGAGGGCGAACAATTGAAGGAACTAGCACTCATTTCTACAAGAATTCGAAAAAAAGGGTCACTTTCTCTTCATTTTACGCACTCTCTCGTCTCTCTGATCAATGAGAGAGTGTGCGAAATGGAGAGACCATTACCCGGAATTTCAACTCTAATTTCTAACCTGTCGTTCGTTCCTCGCACTCGCCAACTGATCTTGCAACCAGGCGATCTCCTGGCACATCCTGCGGGCTTGAGATTCGGCGGTTTGGGCCTGGAATGATCAAAGCATTCAAGGCGACTCAGTGGTTTGTGCCTGAAGCGAATGTCGATGCTATATGAGAAATTTGGCAGACGAAAGACAACTGTTTTGTCAGAGACGGTATAAAAAAATAGTACTCATCCGCCCTAGTGCCCGAATGTCCATTGTGATTGCTGTATCGAGAGTAACCTATCATGCCACCACTTATTTTAGACTCATATTGAATTTTTTCGGGAATGCAATGTGTTTTACGCATCTCTCAAAGCGTAAAGTTGGCTGGAGAAGAATCTCTCACCTGCGCTTTCAACTTCTGCTTCTCGGCCTCCTGTGACTGGAGATGGAGCGTGAGGGCGAGCATCATCTAAGGAAAAATATTGATCGTTCAAGCAATTTTTGCAGTTTCAACAAGAGAGATACTTTCATAAGTCAGTAAAACGTTTCATCCAGAATCGCACAGATTACGTGAAGAAAGCTGAGCCAGCTGGATGAGTAACGAGAAACAGACCATGAATCATTTGATGCTTCCATATTTGGTTTCTTTCTAACCTGAGCATCCTCAATGGCGTGCGAGAGCTTGCTCTATTTTCGCATATTTATAGCCACAAGTACACTATATTTCGAATGTATCCAACACCCTCACATTTCGAATGTCAGTCCACGTATGCTTCTGAACAGTACCTGTGCATCCTCAATCGCGTGCGAGATCTTGTCCATGTTCGCCTCGACAATTGATTTCTTCTCAGTGACGAGTTCCGCGTCCTCGACCCCTGTAACCGTGATGATTCGTTCCTACGGATTGAAGAATCGTTACATTTGTAGCTTTGCGTGCTATCTGTCTCGTCATGGCTGATCGAACACAGCACATGCAACAACATGAGAGGATGTTTTTATCCTTCTTTCTTTCCCACTGTGATAGCACCCAATAACGCTTCACAGTATCGATTCACAGTGAAACTAGACGGAAAAAGAGAAATCGAAATAAAAACGAACCAATATTCGCATTGAGGCCGACACGAATCGCCGCGTGATCCTCCTTGAGGGCTTCGAGACCCTGGAAATCAACATTTACATTTTGAATTAACTAAATCAATTAACATGAATATTTTAAAGCACTAGAAGATACTTCACTACACAGAAGCACAGTAGAAGTAACACGGAAGGTATGAATTATTTCTCTTCTCGGTTATGTTTCACAAATAGCATTTACTTCGCTCTTGGCCGTGTAGAATGCTCATTGTTTGTTTCACGTGTGAAAAAGAATACGTACCTGGAGAACAGTCTTCGCGTTCCGCAGTACTTCCTCTTGAGAGAGAGCCACCATCTAAATATTTTTTCTTTTATTTAAAAATAAATAAGCGAAAATTGGAGCAACGAGAGACACTCTAACAGCAGAGAGAAAGAGAAAGCGCTCGCGATTTCGCCACAACCTTGCGAAATGCCGTCGTCTCCCTACTCCCTAAGGACGCTGAGAGAAACGAGGATGAAATGCGGGAAACAGCATGATTTAGCAACCCTAACTAGGCTAGATAAACTCAAGAACCGAAAGGACGAAGAAGGACAGGGCAACTAGAGAGAGTGACCAAATAGGGAGGATGTAGAGGAGAGAGGGAACAGAGAGAGAAAGAGAGAACAGAAGAAGTGTCTAGTCCCAGAGGACGTAGAAACGAACAAAACAGTACAGAAACACTGAGAACAAAGTGTGAAGCAACTATCCTTGCCTTGTAAGTGAGCTAGGTAAACTCGGGAACGGTTGGATGTAAGGGGAAAGGGCAGAGCTCGAGAGTGACCAAATAGGGAGGATGTAGAGGAGAGAGGAGGGAACGGAGAGAGGGAGCCGGGAAGAGAAAGAGAGTAGCCACCGGCTGTCGATAAATTTGCGCGCTAGGGTCAGGGTGGGTGACGAAATTTGGGGAGTATGAGCTCTAGATTCGCCCTTATTGAAGCTACTGATGAAGATAATTAGGCTGCATAACCACTAGAATGTGACAAGTTATCACTTGTCAGTAGTTTGCCGACTCTATCTAATGGCATCCGTCTACCCTGCTTTTCTCTAATTCGGGGGGAGGGGGTTAATAGGCTTTGGCAATGCTCGGAATAAGGTTAATTATGCTACTTGGATGTTGGACAGCTAGGGAGAATGAACCAAGGAGAAGGAAGATAAAAGAAGATCGGCATCTGTGCACGTTTCCGGACATCCGATAATAACTCCATAACCCCGGCCCTTGCATTCTATTTGTTTAGTGAATCACTGAAACTCATTTCATTTTCACCGTTTAGTCCAGAAAAGTGCAAGAGCGCCAGAAGATCTAATGTCTGAATTCCTCACAGGGTGGAGTGGCTGACAGGCCCTGCCTAATTACATCCATCTGTCCTCCGTAAATTAGGAGAGGGTTAATAGGCTTTAGGAATGCTCTAAGTATGGCTCATTATCATGCTAGAATGTTGAAAAGCTAGCGAGAATAAGACAAGAGAGCACATCCAATATCTGTACTCTTCTCAGGGTGGTTGGCAGACCCAAGGGGTGCCTGCCTAATTACATCCTTCTGTCCTCTAGAGGCTCTAGACTATTGGCAATCTCGTGACCCAGAGATCGCTGAAACTCTTATGGTTCTAGCCTTATAGTCTAGGAAAACGCAGGAGCACCAGGGTATCTCGTCTCTGGACTCCTCTCAGAGTGGTTGACCCTGCCTAATTACATCCTTCTGTCCTCTAGACTAGTGGCGAGCAATGTTCTGACTCTCTCCATTCTACATGCTCTCTAGCCAGTGAGAGAGACGAGATATCATGCGAAAGCGAGAGAATCAGGCGAATGCTCCTATTGGCATCTCGTGACCCCGAGAGGGTTCTCCTCCTTGTTTCCTGTACTAGGGAGAGATGGCAGATGCGCTCAGCTAGAGTTCGAAACGGAAGAGTGACTCATCTAACTGGCACTATGCCGGATGAGAACTTCAGGAGGCCAGAGTCAACTAATACTTCAGAGACTGTTCAACCAAATTGTTCTCACCTGGAATAGTGCCTCTAATTCTACAATCTTGTGAAGCAGAGAGGGTCCTCTTGCTTGTTCCCTGCCCTGGGGAGAGATGGCAGATGCGCTCAACTAAAATGGACGTAAGAGTGACTCATCTAACTGTAACGTGATGATAACTATGGCCCATGGTCCAGAGTCAAGTGCTATGTCAGAGACGGTTTTGCGAGATAGCTCTCATCCGACCTAGTGCCGATGAGCTACAGATGCGCTCAACTGGAGTTCTGAACGTGGTACTTCTCTAAATCCTCGGAAGAATGGTTGAGTTTCACTCATTTCTGAAATAACATTGCCTTTGTGGTCGGGTTGAGGGTCGGAGATGGATGGAGGTTAGCCACAGTTCCTGAGGAAGTAGGCAGGCACCCGAAACACAAGAGCAGACAGAAACACAACAGATCAATCGGATGAGCCAGACTTGCGAGGGATGATTATAATGAGCATAGTGGCAAAATGAAAGCAGTTTGTTCATCAGAAAGCGCAGAGCAAAGTTCACAATCTGATGATGATCCTAAGATAAGATAATCATCGACTCATACTTATTTGGGGTTTCCTTGCTGTCAAGGAAACCCCTAACCGATTCGACATTATCGACGGACCTCCGTTTCTAGTTCACTCTCGCCACTTTAATCTGCAAAATAACGGAAATGAATGAATGAATGAATGAATGAATAACCTCATCTCGTCGTCTATCTCCGTCTCCATTCCTCATGGTCTCTCGTCCTTTCTGACTAGAGAAATAAGAACAGAATCTTGACAATTTTCTGCAGGAGACTAGGGTTTTTTGTCTAACTCTCTCCATTCCGCATGATATCTCGTCTTCTCTGACTAGAGGAATAAGCACAGAATCTTGACAATTTTCTGTAGGAGGCTTTAGTTTTTCGTCTAACTCTCTCCATTCAGCACGATCTCTCGTCTTTCCTGACTAGAGGATACAGTCTGACCATCAACCCTTCGAGATCCTTCGAGATTCATCTTTCTCTCGTCTGTAGTAAAGCGGCTTTAAATCCTCTCCCTATCACATTGTGACCGAACGATATCCGAGAGGTGGTGTGTGTCATTGTGCGTCTATGATATTTTTACAGTGAAACCTATCAATTTGCAGCGACGACCTGATAGCCCTGCATTGAGTTCTCTTCTCATCGGTCAGAGCTCCAATTTTCGAAATCAAGGACTAGAGGTGGGAATCAATTTTGACTTTTTTCAGCAAAGTTTGCTCTTTTCTGAGGAGAGAGATCATTTGAGGTGGGATACCAACTTGAGTCGCCTCACCCGTCCGTGAGGCGACTCGCCTCAGGCGAGAGAGTGCGTAAAATGAAGGGACGGCGGCACGTACTTCGAACTCTAATACCAACTGACGAGGGAGCAACACCAGAGAAGCATCAGTTGGTGGTAGGAGAGCAAGACAAATTGCAGAGGGTAGTTGGCGTATACTAGGTGAGAGAGTGTCGATTACTGAGAGCAGCTGGGGCGAGTCAGAGAGATAAGAGAGCGGCGAAATCAGAGAGAGCGGCGCAAGAAAGAGAGGTCCAAGGGAGGAGTACGGTACCTAGTTCACGGCAACTAGCGTCATCTGCTGGGCCAACGGGAAAAAGAGCACGCGAGATCGAGAGAGAGCGAGGAGGTATCCCAGTGCTTCAATTAATCACGCAGAGACCACGTCGGCTAGGTTGGGATATATAAGAAGGAGCGGAGGAAGAAGTGATCGTTCACCCCCAGGCTCACTGCTCTAGGCTTCATTGCTGATTCTCAAATTCTCAGCTCCCGTTGATTCGCCGGCTGGTCTGCAGTGAAGGTACGGCTAGTGCTCTTGCGTTTTGACTATGAATGCCAGTCCTTCCAGAGCTATCTAACAACTGGCCGTGCCAGTGGGTCCCACATAGCGTTATCGCGTGACGTGTCAGCACCTTAACCTTTACATTACCTTTCCAGAGCTGTCCCGTATCCGATTCCACCGATGGAGTGCCCTTGGCTCTTCGGGAAGCTCGTGAACCTCGAGACGGCAAGCGATCTCGACACGAAACCCCCGGACATCAGCGAACGGCGTGAGTCAGCGCTCTGGCACTTCTCTTTGGAAATCATTGCAACTCAACCATTCTTTGGTATCATCTTTGCTCTCGTTTTTTTCTTAGATTTACCATTCAAGCTCGTGTTTTCTGAGTCCGAAGAGCCATCGAAGAAATAACACTTCAGATGCGTGGAACAATCCGCGCTCTGAGGATGACAAGTGTCCACGATGCGGCACGAAACAAGGAAGAAGTCCGTCTTCGAAGAAGAAACATCAGGCTGCGGTGAGATCGAATGCTGAAAATGATTGATAACGTCAAAAATCGATACCTAGGTTGTGCTAAAATGTTACGGTCTCTCACTTTTTCATGCTCTCTCGCTGCGTCTGACCGGCGAGAGAGCATTGCGAAACGGCTTCTAACGTGTGTGATTAGACAAAACGAGAACCTGTGAAGTGAATAAAGTCAAACGGTTCATTGCAGTTTCACTACAACTCGTACTTCTACCTCTCGGAACCGCGCAATCTCACTCGGTTCAACAAGTGGCTTGCGGAGGGGCTGGGAGCTCCTGTTGAGGGTGAGGAACGACTGAAACCTTCTACAATTGTCGAATGCCAGGAAAACGAATCTGCGTTTATTGCCCGGTTGGATGCAAGAGAGAAGAATTCAACAGCAGGAAGGAACTGCTTTCGCACATTGTTCAGGTGCGTTTCACAATACTTCAATTGATTTTAGCTGGATCTCGAATGAAACAGTGATAGAATGATTAGGTACGTACAAAGACATGTGCACTGCATTCCCTGCTCCCAGGGTCCATTGTGGAGACCGATCATACCTAACATAATCGCTTTAGAACAATCAAATCGGTTAAGTACCGCCCATGCGCAGATTTTTCGCGTGCCTCTGTCCCCTCAAAAAGGGGCGGATCTTGGGGTCTCTAACTAAATAACAGTACTTGCAGCAACACCAGGTCGTCTTCATCAATCTGAGGATGCTCTATAGGAAGAAGTTCGCGGATTCTGGGGAGAACATTGAAGACTCAAGTATTCATGAAATGCTGGCAAGTGATTGTGAAGTTCGATGTTTGCGAGATTTATAGTTACTTTCGTCGATAATTACAGATTCCCTGCGAGCAGAGGGCACATGCTGAAACGCCTGCGTCTTCAAGGGTCGCTGGCGATTCGATAACTCCTGTGAGTCGCACTGTTTCTCATCTTCATCTAGCACTGGCCAAGGGAAGATTTTTCATGTACAAAATATTCACAGGACAAAGAAGCGGAGATCCATCCTCAGAACTCCAATCTGTCGGCGAATAATTTGCATCTGCCCACATCCGCTCCAGCTATCGTCAAAGGAACACTGCTGATCCCGGCATCATTCGTGATTGCTCCAGAGGCTCCAACACAAGCGCCGGTTACCCGCGATGGTCCACCTCCTCCTCGCTCTCAGGCACGAGAAATCCTTCTTTCAGCTAAACCAGGGATGTGCCCTCTCGCTTTGCTCTGGTGAGAAGGCATTGCGAGATTTGAAACCGTAATATTTTTGCACATTACTGATCTAGACTATGTAAAAAATGAAGGAATTCATGCATGAACAGTGAAATGTTCAGTTTTCACTGACTAAAATGGGCTATTGTAGGCTCCCAGGCACACTGTTTGGCTTTTAGAGGAATTTTTGGCTTCGCTAGCATTAAAATGGACTATTGTAGATTCCCAGAAACATCATCTGTCGTCTCTGCTTCCACCATCACCGCAACGCAGCCTGTTCAGTGTACCGAACGGTAACAACATACGTTATTAGTAATCATCCCATTAAATCATCTTTAAATATCGAACGATTACGACACATTTCATTTCTGTACCGGTTTCTAACCGAATCGTGTCGGTTTCAATCACCACTAATTTGTAATTTCCCTTACGTATCTCCACCGCAGGAATCATCGCGTCGCTCTCGTCTTCACCGGCTGCACGTGTGCACGGAGTGTCTGCGACGCGACTGCAGAAGGCGAAGGTGCTACGCGCCAGTTTGCTCCGATTGCAGGTACGGCTTTCGAAGCACGGTGAAGTTTTGTCCTCATTCCCCCCCATTAAGGTAGAGTTCGTGATGAATGAGGATTAGAGAGTGTGGAATGACGAGTACCAATTGATTTAGGCCATTTGTTTTATGATCCGAATTGCAGCGACGATCGCAGGGAGCGACACCACGTGGACGTGCTCTGCCCGAGGAACGTTACTCATCGCGAGTAGAGTTCGCCGTCTCTTCATTTTACACACTCTCCCGCCTCTCTGAGAGAGTCCCGCATTTCGATCTATAATCGTGAGTAGAGGAAGCCTCGAAGCTTCCTGAGCAGATTATCGATACTGCGAACGAACCTCTCTGTAGTTAGCTCGAAATAACCTTATTCAGTTGCAAATATCCCTCAGCATATTTTGTGTTGTCTTTCGCTGTTATGTTATCCTACATGAGCCATTCCACCAACAATCTAATGCCATTGTTGTTTTTTGTTCATTGAACCACTTGTTGTGTTTTCGAGCCTGAACGAATGAAGGCAATCAATCTCGTAGTATCTTCATCGCTCTTTGAATGAACACCTCTTCCCATTCAACATGAACTATGGTCGATCTCTTTGACTCTACCCTCTTTGAACTGAACGAGCAACTTCAACGAGTATTTTAATCCGAAATCTTGTCTCTCACCTCTCATCTCCATCTCATTCTCTCCTCATCCTCCCCTCTAACCTAGTCAAATCAAGCGAGTGAGATCCCTCGCCTCTCTCATCCCCCACTTTGACTGAAGTGAATCGATGGTAAACGAGTCACTCTCCCCCATATAAGCCCACCCTCGCGGTCTCCTCCTCACACCAAGTCGTCGACATGGCTCAGTCCGTTCCTCCCGGAGACATCGCCACCCAGCCCGGCACCAAGATCGTCTTCAACGCCCCCTACGATGACAAGCACACCTACCACATCAAGGTACCGCACGCCTCCCCGATACCCTTTAGGATCCTACTGCACCCTCCAATCTTATTCCTACCGTAATCCAACCCATCCCAGGTGACCAACTCCTCGGCTCGCCGTATCGGATGGGCCTTCAAGACCACCAACATGAAGAGACTTGGAGTGGACCCCGCCGCCGGAGTGCTCGACCCTAAGGAGAACGCTCTCATCGCTGTGTCCTGCGACGCCTTCGCCTACGGCCAGGAGGTACGGTACCCCGGCATACTGTAGGATACTGTACCCCTCTCCTTACACCCCTTACCGTATTCCTCGCTCATAGCCCTCTTCTCCTGACTGATGTCATCCCTTCAGGACACCAACAACGACCGTGTCACCATCGAGTGGACCAACACCCCCGACGGAGCCGCCAAGCAGTTCCGCCGCGAGTGGTTCCAGGGTGACGGCATGGTCCGCAGAAAGAACCTCCCGATCGAGTACAACCCTTGAATAAAAGTGGTAGCTTCTCAGTCAATGTCTTGTTGTTTTGACACACTGAATAAGCATGATGGAATGTTGAATGGATCTAATATAATATTGGGTAGGAGGGAAGGAAAGGGTAGGGATGAATTGGTTTGCTCTTACTCGGATGTTCTTGTATTCTGTCTTCTCTTCTTCAACGTTCTCTAAGCTGGTGGTCCATTCGTGCAAATTTCAAGGAGAAGTCATGCGTAAGACAACGCAGCTTCCTCAATGGTAATCACATGTTATCTGTACAAGGCAGTGTGGCAGTGTTGACAATCGACAAGATCCATGTAAGTCAAGAGCTGAAAGTGTGAAGCGGAGTAGCACAACATAACATGATCGTTTCTTTCCCTGTTCTAAATAAGACGAAGAAGAAGAAAGAAGAAGCAATAGATTCATTCGTGTTGATAAGATCTCAATACAAAGTAAAGTACAGCAATTGATTAGCCTTTATCATTTACATCAAAACAAGCAAATATGATAATCTCTCGATACAATTATTACTCGAATGCCTCTCGATCCTTCTTCGATTGAAGCATCTGGAAAATCGAATTTCGACATTCGAAAATCAAAGCTCGATCGTTTTTATTCGATAAATATCTCAACCCATCCCTCTAACTGTACAAAATGTCCCAAAATACTCTCTACAATACAATAAAACCACACATTATGCGATGGGGGGAGGGGGGAATCACAGGATACGATAATCGATAATCTTCTGATACAGCAAAGAAACCAATCGAAAATCTTGCAATGGGCACACGGTCGAACTATGATACAACAATCAATCGATAACCTTACAACGAGGGACACTGTAGCATCACAACAGTCAATCGATACAACATCTACTGCTGTCCGGGCGAGTTCATGCCGAACACGTTCAGAATGCGGCTCTTGATGCCCGACTGGGACGTCGATGTCGTCATTCTCGACGATGGCGTGCCAGACGGCGTCATCGACGAGGACGAGCCCATCATCGACTGCGTCATCAGGTCGTCCATCTGGCCGCCCATTCCGACGGAAGACGCGCCGCCACCGACCCCGACCGCCGTCGAGCCCTGCTGCAATGGAGGGAAGCGATAGTGGGCGGGTGGATGGGATAGATGGGGGATACGATCACGATCACCAGGGTTTCAAGGCGGGAAAGACGTCTTCGTTAGTTGGCCCGGGTTTATGGAATATCACAACAGCATTGGAAATGTTATTGCCAGGAACCCGGGCCGTTCCGAGACGGGTGTATCATTTTCACAGCTGCCGGAAACAGTCAGTTCAAAAATGGTACACCCTGCATCATTCACGAAAGTAGCAGCACAACACAAGAGCCGGGGAACCATTCACAAGTGTCCTACCGTATCCCCAATCAATACTCTACCGTACCTGCTTCTTGGCTCTCAACGCGACGTCCTCAAGCGTATCCGCGGCCTCGTACTTGCCCTGGCGACGGTAGAGTGCGCCCAGGTTCTTGAGCGTCGTCGTCACGGTGGGACTGAAGTACGGTAATCGATCGATCGATAATCAATAAATGCTCGCTACAGTATCCCAAAACTAACATCCTCAATACAGTACCCTTCCACATTGATTACTCAGTAATCGATCGATACTCTACCGTATCCGATTGCCGTACCTGTCCACATTCGCGGCCTTGTGCCATCCGCCCAGCTCCGGGTACACGGCGGTGCCCTGCTCGCCCCTGCTCTTCGCCTCCTCCCTGGAACGAGAAAATCGATAATCAGGGTAATCGATAACCATTAAATGATATTATAAAGATATTTTGGATACAAAATTCATTCAACTCAATGTTTTCGAAGGAATTCGCATCTAACCTATCCCCGCTGAAACCAGAAAGGAAAAGCCTGTAAGGAAAAGCCATTATGTGAAAACAAGGATATCACATCTCCCCATTACAGACAATCGATACTCGATAACCTCTCCTGACTACCGTAATCCCCTCAGTACCCGATCGATAATCCCCCTCACCTCTGCTCCGCAATCTGCCATATCGGCTTGTTCTTGTCGTCGATCTTGCCGAACTCCCTCTCATGGGCGCGCGTAAGTATCTGCTTGTACAGGTCCTCCGCCTCCTGCAACGCGATTAATCGATAAGTGAAGATTACGGTAGTCAATAAAATCAGTTGTCGATCAGTCCTAAAGCATCATATGCCTCCTGCAACGCGGTCAATCGATAACTGGGGGATACGGTATAAACAATTAGTCAGTCGCCGATTCGATCCTACAGTACTACTCTTACTATCGTTAATTGGAGGATACGGTAGTCCCTATATATTAGATGTCGATCAATCACAGAGTACAACTCCTCCAATCGATAATTGGGGATACGGTACTTTTCAAAATAAGTCAGTTATCGATTAGCCCTACAAGATCCGCTTCTTGTAATAAATCAGTCCTCGATCAACCACCCTACCGTACCTTGTACTTGCCCTGCTTGAGGTAGGCACTCGACAGGTTGTTCTTCGTCTTGGCCACGTAAATTCAATCACCCCGTTAATAAATCAGTCCTCGATCAACCACCCCTACCGTACCTTGTACTTGCCCTGCTTGAGGTAGGCACTCGACAGGTTGTTCTTCGTCTTGGCCACGTTCGAGTCGTCCGGGCCCAGCTTCGTCTCGTAGATCTCCAGCGCGCGCTTGTAGTACCGTTCAACCTGCGAATTTCACCTATTTTTGTTATATTTAAGATATGTATGTTCTTGTGCTCAAGTAATGGAAATTTGTTCATTTTATGGAAACGAGAGCTAGATGAAATCAGTTCGATGTGGATCATTGAATATTAATCGTATACTGCAACACGAAACAAATGACTTGTGTTGGAAGACCGATCGCGAGACATTATCAACCGGAAGCTATGCTCAAAGACTAAACGACATTGGTGAAGCTAGAAATCTACGACTCTAACTACAGCAAAATCAAACAAATTGCTCTAACAACTAAATTCACAGCCGAAACTCGCATCCTAATGCCAATTTTCCTAATTAATTAGCCAATGAGCTAATTAGCCTCACCTCCTCGTACTTGCCCTGGTTCTGGCAGAGCAGTGCCAGGTTGTTGAGCTGCTTGGCGACGTCGGGATGGTCCGAGCCGAGCACCTGGTAATTAATTTGCTAATTAGTAATCAATTAAAACACAGTAATTAACAAATACTATTCAATACGCACTGCTGGATTGTAAACAGATATAAATCACAGATGATATAAAGTTTTTGCAGTATTACAAAGTATTCAAACGTTCCTGTTTTTGATTTGTTCTTCGTGTCGTTGCAACCATAAACCCAAAAACGGAAAACAATCAATACTCGATCAACTACCGTCCCTTATCCCTGATCTACAATGGGAAATCAATACTCGATCAACTACCGTACCTACTCCCTGATCTACAGCGAGAAATCAATACTCGATCAGCCACCGTACCTTCTCCCTGATCTCCAGGGCGCGCTTGCACAGCGGCTCGGCCTCCTTGTACTTGCCACGTTTGCCGTAGAGTACGGCGAGATTGTTGAGCGTCGCGGCCACTGCGAATATTAATTTAATCACTATTAATATTATAAACACTTTTGAATAGAAAAATTGCTCGTATAAGTATACTGCATTAGCATTACAACCAGAAAATTGTACACTTGCGTGTCCACGCTTCAGCAGCAGCATAACAAATGAGGATCCGTAGCTTTGCAATTATCCGAAGAGCTGCTCCAGGAAAATGCACCGAGTACCCCAAATACCGAACCCTCCCCCACTCACCCGCGGGATGGTTCTCGCCCAGGCACTTCTCCCTGATGGCGAGCGCCTCGTTCAGCAGGTTCGCCGCCTCCTTGTACTTGTTCTGGTCTCTGAAATCGAGCATTCATGACAATCGCGCACCTCCGCGTCACGCTGCCGCGCACTTATCACAGAAAACCGCGCAGCCTCACGCCACGTTGCCGCGCGCTTTTCTCGCAAAACTCGTCGCGTACCTGTACACGAGCGCGAGTATGTTGAGCATCGTGGCGACGTCGGGGTGGTCGTGGCCCGAGTTGCGCTCGAGGTCCTCGAGTGCCTGAGCAATCGATCGATTATTACCGTATTCTCCGAGATACAGTAATCTCAGGGAAAATCAATACCTGCTTGCACAACGGCACGGCCACCTCGTAGCGGCCCTGGCTGGCGTACTGGATCACCTGCAATCGATATTACCGTCACCCGCCGGCTACCGTAGTCCCATGCTTCCGGGGAGGATCAGACAACTTCAAGCTTCTATTCTAGTAGCTCTAGTCTACTGCACGGCCACATCACTCATCTACTACAGATCGATAATCTGACTCTCTGAGAGAATACAATCGGGAGAGTCAGATTATCGATCCTCTAGCTACAGTAAGCCGAGAGAGCTACAGTATGCCTTTCGCTCGTAGAGTGTCATCTGGTAGCGCGTCGCACGCAGGGAGACGACCGCGAAACGGGCAATCCGCAAAAGGGAAAGAGGTGAGTGGGTGGGAACAGAGAGACAGAGCAAGGAAACTCTAGCTTCAGGGATTTCTGGTTCGTGTCGAGAGGAATGAGATTAGGAAACTTCTTTGATTTTTGGGCTAGACCTCGTTGAACGTGAAGTAAGGTTGGGAATGAGAAGAGAAAAATAGTCTGTGAGAATTGTTTGAGTCAAAAATCGAAGAAGTGCCGACATTAGAATCTTGCACAAGGAATCCAAGAAGTGCCTATGAACGGAGACAAAACACATAATCTGTAGCAGGACAACGATACACTGCGCGTACTAATCGATATTCTCTGACTACCGTACTCACCAGGTTGTGGAGGGTCCTGAGGCGCGCGGGCACCTCGTAGCCGCCGTTGGCCGACGCGGCCATCGCGTGCGCGGGAGTGGGGTGCACGTAGCTGCCTGTGAATGGAAAATCGATAAATCAATAGTTGGAGAAAGATACAGTAAGCGATGAATCGATAATCGCAAAGGTGACACACTAGAGATGAGAGCGTTTGGACTCCAAACTTTGGAGCAGAAAGGCCAAAATGTTTCATTGTTGAATGTGTGTTTCGCAAGCTACTCTTGTTCACTCCGATTATTCAGAGTTGATTGATCATCGTCAACTACTTGTGGCATAATTCAACAACCAACTAGTCAACGAATGAGTCGATAATATGCCCACTACTACAGTATCGCAAATCAGTAAAGCTTGAAAAATCAATACTGGCTACCGTACCGCCCATGGACTCGTCGTCCTCGGGACCGAAGCCGAGCTCCTGCAGCGTGTCCTCGTGCGACTTCGCCGGCAGCGGGTCCTCCTCTGCAATCGATCGATTATAGATTACCGTAATCGGCTCAGTTATCGATCGACTACCATACTCAACTTCCTCTACATCATCAGGTCACCCACTTTTATCCCCTACCCTCCCACCTATCACAAAAGAGACTATAGCACCTGCCGAACTAAAAATTGAAATCAGTTCCTGATAGCCAACCCGTGTGCTACCGTATTCCCCATCCACTCACGCTTCGCCGCAGGAGCCGTCTGTCCGCCCTGGTCGTCGTCGTACTGCTTGAGCGAGTTCCCCATGCCTCAGTACCCCCTAGCGTCTTCCTATCGATTAAAGTCAGTCCCTGATAGCCAACCCGTGTGCTACCGTAATCAACTCACGCTTTGCCGCAGGAGCCGTCTGTCCGCTCTGGTCGTCGTCGTACTGCTTGAGGGAGTTCCCCATGCCACACTACCCCCTACTGTCATCCTATCGATTAAAACCAGTCCCTGATAGCCAACCCGGGTGCTACCGTAATCCACTCACGCTTCGCCGCAGGAGCCGTCTGTCCGCCCTGGTCGTCGTCGTACTGCTTGAGGGAGTTCCCCATGCCACAGTACCCCCTAGTGTCTTCCTACCGATTAAAGTCAGCCTTTGATAGTTAGCCTACCGTACCCACTCAGTTCTCGATCAACTACCGTAATCCACTCACGCTTCGCCGCAGGAGCCGTCTGTCCGCCCTGGTCGTCGTCGTACTGCTTGAGGGAGTTCCCCATGCCACAGTACCCCCTAGTGTCTTCCTATCGATTAAAGTCAGCCTTTGATAGTTAGCCTACCGTACCCACTCAGTTCTCGATCAACTACCGTAATCCACTCACGCTTCGCCGCAGGAGCCGTCTGTCCGCCCTGGTCGTCGTCGTACTGCTTGAGCGAGTTCATGAACTCGAGATGCTTGTTCTCCTCTTCGAGTTGTGCGACGCGCTGCTCGGATTGCTGCAAAGAAATAATTAACGATCGATTATACTAATTAGCTTAATTAGTTGATTAATGAGTGCTGTAGGTCGGCTAATTAATTAATTACTGGAGGAGGAGAACATTGTGTATGTTCTCCTCCTCCAGCTGGGCGACGCGCTGCTCAGATTGCTGCAAATGAATAAATTACTAAACTTGACTAATTAGGAAACAACAATTCAGTTCAAGGAATGTGTTTGTATCAACAAGTCGCGTGACGAGAACACATTAACGCACTCCCTCTACCTTATGTAATAGGGCGAGATTGAAACCCAAGTGTTGCAAAGTCTCCAAACCCCACTAAACCCGAATATTTCAGACAGTCTCTCTCCCCTCACCTGCTGCTTGTTCTGCGTGCTGCTCACTCTTTACACAACTCCTTGATGCCAACTAACTGGCACTTCTTGATGTCAACTAATTGGCACTTCGAATGAAGCGTATATTCAAGGGCGAGAGAGCACGCAAAAATGAGAGAGTCAGGCACAGTATATTCCTGACCTGCTGCTTGTTCTGCGTGCTGCTCAGCTCGTCACGCAGCCACGCGTTCTCCTGGCACAGCCGGCGCACCTGAAATGATTGTGTTTCATAGCAGTCATTTAGGTCTAAGAATCGTTTACTTTTAGCACTTATGTTGCCTAATGAATTTCGCCATCTGGTCTTTTTCAGTCCTAATCATCACAATTTGTAGCTCATCAACCTATGTCCTACGATAATCGAGTCTCAACTCTTGCCCAAAGCTTGGAAGAGACAAGCACGTGCGATTTTCGTCCATTCGTGTCGAGACAACAATCAAATTTGTTTAAGAAGTTAACAAATATAATTAACAAACCTGCGCCTTGAGCTTCTGCTTCTCCGCCTCCTGCGTCTGCATGTGCTGCGTGAGGGCCAGCATCACCTTTAATTAATTAAGTTAATTAGCATTAATTAATTAAGTTAATTAAGTTAATTAGGAGAAGGGGTATAACGTTAATTAGCGTCTGCATGTGCTGCGTGAGGGCCAGCATCCCCTGTGATTGGGTTCATACGCGTACTTGAAATCGGGTGAGTCTGAGGTCATATTGAGCAAATCCGGGTGGTTTACTACCTCAATTCAAGGTACACATGAACAAATCGGGTGGGATTTTCACCAAAAACGGGTGGGTATTGCTTCTAGCAGCAATGGTGCCCATTCTTGAATGGGTTAATTGATTGAATAATCAATTAATTATTTAAAAGCACTCAAGTAACATTCATGTTCAGAGCCCTACCAGGTCGCTGTCTCAGCACTTGCTCTAAACATCTGACACGCATGACATTTCGATTTTTTCCAGAACAATATTCATAAAACCACTTTCACTTTACATTTGCTAAATACAGATACGAAATTTCGAGTTAATAGTGACTATTAGTGAGCTGAACCCATAGGCAGTGGAATGGGGTAACGATTTTAATTTTAGTACCTGCGCATCCTCAATCGCGTGCGAGATCTTGCTCTATTTTCGCATATTTCAAGCCACAAACACACTAGATTTCAAAATTATCCGGAACCCCTAGTCACGAGGTTACAAATAGCACAGAAACGGTAAAGCTGCAAGAAATAGACAAGAAAGGGAGATTCCTAAAGATAATATTTCAAAAAGTACCTGCGCATCCTCGATCGCGTGCGAGATCTCGCAATTTTCGCATATTTGTTGCCATAAACAACTAGATTTCAAATGTATTCAGCACTCCCAGTCCACATATTAGAGCAAAACGAGGATACAAATAGCACAGAAACGGTAAAGAGATTCCTAAAGATAATGTTTCTCAACAATACATGCGCATCCTCAATCGCGTGTGAATTACAATATAAAACCACTAATTCCGGTTTCATCTAAATATTAAAATGAATATTTTCAAAAAAAACCCTGCGCATCCTCGATCGAACTCACTACTTTAAACGGCCCACGAATCATTTGATGCCTCCACTTTTGGCTTCTTTCTTACCTGCGCATCCTCAATCGCGTGCGAGATCTTGTCCATGTTCGTGTCCACGATCGTCTTCTTCTCCGCCACGAGCTCCGCGTTCTCCGCACCTGCGATTAATTGCTTTTAACATAATAAATTTAAATTAAATAAATTTAAATCAGATAGCGCATCATTGCATCAACTATTAATTAATTAATTAACAAATTAAGTTAATCACTCACCAACGTTGGCGTTCAATCCGGTGCGGATTGCCGCGTGCTCCTCGCGCAGCGCCTCGAGACCCTGAGTAAATAATATTAAATAAAATAAATAAATAAAATTCTAAATCGAACTCCCAAATTCGAAGTTCACATTGTGTTTCACAATCGCAATATATCGAGGCCATAACGCCAAGGATAGTTCTTTCGACTTTACTAAAACTAAAAAATAAAATGAAAATGAAAAACGTACTTGGAGCACCGTCTTGGTGTTCCGTAGAACGTCCTCTTGCGATAACGAAGTCATCGCTCTGAATTTAATAATAATTAACTTGATTAATTAACAAAACACGATGATTAACCTCCCGAAACGGCGCTGTAATAGTTCAGGGAGTATTTGGGATGAACGCATCGCTAGTTTCGCAAGAAAGACGAAGTACTTGTGATTGGTAGAGGAGAAGCGGCGGACTATTTTAGAGACTGGAAGAAGAAGGACCGCAAAAGAAGGAGGAGCAAGAGAGGGAGGAATTGAATGCGGGCAATTGATGAGATAAAACCGAGTCCAGAAGGATGGAAGAGAGGGAGGAAGGCTGAGTAACCAGATAGGGCGAGGGGAAGCAAAGAATGGAGGGAGAGAAAGAGAGACGAGTGAGAGTCGAGGCGAGGGAGAGGGAGTAGGGAAATCGATAGACTAGTCACAGAGTCGAGCGAATGGGCCAATCCGCGCTTGGGGCTACTTAACCACTCGGCTCAAGAACAGAAAAGGAATTAGTAATGCACTTTTAGAGGAGAACGAGCGAAAATCAATAGTTGACAACTAGGGGATTTGAAACGTGGAAAGACACGGGCGCGGGGAGAAAATCATTGAGACATGACAGTCAAACGCCTCCGCAAGAGGTTTAAGAAGCGTTTAGTGATGGGCAGAGAGCACTTTGAGGGAAATGAGCGACAATAACAGCGAATCCCATTGAAACGCGAAAACAACTATATACAGTACGACGACTTGAGTTGGAGCGCACATGTTAGTGCAACCATGATTTGTCATTTAGATTTTTCGTCGAAATCGCCCTTTCTTCGTTGTTTGATCTCTGTGCATGTCTTTTGGTAGATCAATGGTGGGGAAGGGAAGGGGAAACCCCTCCTTCTCGTCGTAGCGATCGTATGGGAACTCCCGCGCGCTTTTCCAGCTCACCTCTTCCTCAATCTCTCATTTTCGCTTGTTCGTGCGCTCTTGCTCCTATTTATTTCTGTCCCCACCCTTGTTGCTACCAACATCGATAAATTTCCCGCTCGAACTTCTGCCAGATGCTTTGATCACTTCCTCGCTTGACCTTTTCCACTTTTCTCGTTTTTCTTGCTCGCCTCGTTCGTTGTTCCGTTCGCTCCTCCATGATCAACGCATACTTCGCATTCCAGACACCTCACACCGGTCCTTCTCCTCGTGTGGCGCAGACGTCGGAAGCGGGAACGAGCCAGCAGCCTTCGCCTTCTTCTCGACCGGCCGATTGGAGTTTCCAAAGATAAGTTTCGTCCCCTTGCCTATTTCACATCAGTTCAAGGGAAGCATTAGGTGTGGCGCCGGAACCGTGAAATGACTACACTAACACCACGGCAACTAGTCCTAATTCTGGCGCCTTTTCCCAGACCCGAGGAAACCGATTTCCCTAGGGATGGGAGGGACTCTAGTAGGATTGTGAAACATGGCCGCGTGGCGCAGAGGTAAGTTTTTCTATTGTGGATCGAAGGGGTCGGGGGTTCGACCCCCGGCCGAGGCAAAGCCCTATTGCCGGCTGCCCCTGACTATTGCTGAATTTGCACAGGCATGAACTGATGTGTATTTATCTGTCTAGGGCATGTACCTCTATTAGTTTCTCCCGTCCGTATCGGTCCTGTCACCACGCAGTCTCTGCCCGTTGAGCTGCACCTAATGGATCGCAAGGCGGCCTAAAGGGCTCACTGAAGGGGCTCGAAACAGTGGCTGTCGTGCCGAAATCACGCAGTTGCCCTGCGACCTGGGTCAGCTTTGGGCAGGGACTGCGAGTTGGCTTGGACTGGAGTTGGGCAAACGGCCCACGGACTGTGAGAGGGATGTGAGGTGTCATGGAGTAGTGAGAGCGACATAAATTGCTGGTTAATTTGAGTACCTAAGGATAACAAATATTGATTTGTCGCGTTGCAGCAGAGTCGTTGAGTCGAGCAGTCGAGGCCAGCTGGACAAGGGATGCGAACGACGTCATCGTCGTCGTGGATTCTGGAGGATGCACGGGTCGGAGTCACGTCACCTTCTTCTCGGCTTTGGCCGCAGCCCACGCTCGTTTCCTCCCGATCGTCTGAAGATACGGTTCGAGGTTATCTCGGTGACTGGTAGATAGTTGCAGGCCCGTCGCTTCTCTAGGGTCAGTGAAGCAGTAGCCATCGAAAGACCGATGCAGTTACCGATCGCTGAACACAACTTTAGGCGTTGTACTAAAGGAAGATCAGCGTGAAGATAGTGCGTGAAAGCGAGAAGGACGCTTCTCGCTTCAGAAATTGTATTTCCCACGATTTTCCTTTAGTACCAATAGCTAATGACAAAATAGCAACCCACAACAAGGACTGGCCCTCCTTGTTATGCGTTTCTATTTTGTTCATCACTGTTGATACTTTGATCTTCCCGACTGGTAACTGCATCGGTCTGTTCCCTAAAACAGGTACGTTTCCCTCCCTCGTCAGACGAAATGTAACCGTGCAATTTCAGGATTGTGGCCATGCTCGGCGATGCTCGACGACCGTTGCGAGCCCGTGGAGTCTTCATTTCATCTTCTTAACGCGCTAACTGACTGACTTGCGACGGGGATTGGGAGGGCTGGGTTGGTTTGTTGTCCCATCACTAACTCTGCCCATTCCAGTGCACTCGCTCCGAGGCCTCTTCCTCTTGCTCCACGGCGGCCGCAGCGACGGGAGGACGCGCGCTTCGGAAAGGGAAGTTGTTTCTTGTGTTTTGCGTTTCTTTTTCTGTTATTTAAGCTTTAAGCTCGTCGTCGGATGGTCGAAGGAGATGGATTACGGTAGTTTGGGCAGTTGGAGGGCAGATTACGGTGGATTTGGTTTAGTCTTCGCTTCAATCGACGGATGGCAGCCGGATGGTGGGGGTGGATTACGGTGGATTGT
>LS519768.1:242144-261223 GCA_900490845.1 Pristionchus japonicus | reverse complement strand
GCCTAGAGTTTAGTCATCGAGTAGATTACGGTAGAGGCCTGTGTGGGCCTAGAGTTTAGTCATCGAGTAGATCACGGTAGAGGCCTGTGTGGGCCTAGAGTTTAGTCTTCGCTTCAATCTTCGAACGGATGGCAGCGGCATCGGAGGTTGGATTTCACTTGTTTTGAGAAATATTAATGTTTGATCTTTGAAGGACCCTCGTGGAGGGCAGACGTCTCGAGACGTCGGCCGCAGTGGAGGAAGAGGAAGAGGTAATGTAGTCACGTCATTTGTGTAATAGGAATAGTTAGGCAATAGGCAACTAGGATGGGGTAGAAGTAGCGCAAATTGAGTTAAAGAAAAATAAAATCAGTTTTGGTGCAAGCCGGAAATGCGGAAAAGGGGATACGGTAAACGAGCTGATCGATTAGTGCTCCACTAATCGATAGCTCGAGTGTAGTCTGTGTAGTTTGCTCGCGGTGTAGTTTGTAGCCTGGGAGGAGGATCGATCGATCAATGGAAGGGGGTCAGCCTCGCCCCTCCGGTAGATCAATGAGCCTTGACCTCCGGGTAGATCAAAGCTCCGTAACAGAGCCTTGCTCTCTCCAGCCAATCGATAGTTGAGGGGTTCATTCTGTGGGTGGTGTAGCAGGGATATGATACCCACCCCTCCAAGTAGGGGCACAGTGCGGCTACGGTACCCAGGCAGGGGTGTAGTAGTTGCACGGTACCCCTGGTAGGGGTGCTGCAGAGGTACGGTGGCCATGATAGGGTGCAGTAGGGTTATGGTATCCCAGGTAGTGATGTAGTGTGGGTACGGTTCCCCAGGCAGGGGTGCAATAGTGGTATGGTGGCCATGGTGGGATGCTGTGGTGGTACGGTACCCCAGGTAGCTGTGCACTAGGGATACGGTACCCCAGGTAGGGGTTCACTAGGGATACGGTACCCCAGGCAGGGGTGCACTAGGGATACGGTACCCCAGACAGGGGTGCACTAGGGATACGGTACCCCAGGCAGGGCTGAAGTAGTGGTACGGTGACCATGGTAGGTGTGCGGTACTCCAGTAGGGATGTAGTGTGATTACAGTATCCCAGGTAGAGGTTCAATAAAGATTCGGTACCCCAGAGTAGGATGCAGTAGTAGTTTGGTAGCCGTGGTAGGATACTGTTGTAGTACCTCCTGTCTGGCTCACCGCCCCAACTTTCCTATATGCATGCTTTCGTGGTCTTCACGTGTCTCCTCGCAGTATTGAACGCGAGCTGCCCGTCTAGACCTGGTGAGCACGGCAGTAAGAGGATTCTCGGGACTCCCCTAGTTCCCTGACAGAGTGTTCAACACCCATCCCTGACCACGATCCCTGCGTTGGGAAGTATCTTATTAGGAATGAGTGAAACTCAACCATTCGCCACTCACCCCTCTCCCCGACTGTACATTCTCTGGTGTGCCGATCCAACTTGGAATCAAGCAAATTCCCAACTTGCCTCCAAGCTTGATGGCAAGTTGGAAAAGTACTTGATTCCAAGTTGGATCGGCCAGGGGGGGGGGCGGAGCCTTGTTACGGTAGCGCTACCCTGTTTCCTCCCATCCAAAGATCACTATTGATTGAAGACAGCGGAAGCCGCCTTGTACCGTAACCGAGTCTCACGCGGTAATACCGTGTGGGGCCGGTCACATCCAAAAGACGGTCTCGTCGGGACCGTAGCCGGTTAGGCGCCGTCGCGCTCAAGTTCGGGTTTGAGGGTACTGCGAGAGGAGACCTTATGGGGAAGCTGCACTCTAGACGCGACGGCTTATTCTTTGCAACTCTGTCTTCTCTGCGTCTCTCAGTCCAGGCACTCTCTCGTACTTGATTCCAAGTTGGGAAATCCAGGTGGGGTACTGTAATTGTTTCCAAGTTGGAAACGCCACTTTGCTTGATTCCAAGTTGGGTTGGCACACCAGAGTTAGCCATGGTAGAGTACAGCAGTAGTACCGTACCCTGACTCACCATACCAACACCCCTTCTTCTATGCCGCATGCATGCTTTCGTGGTCTTCGCGTGTTTCCTCGCAGTATTGAAAGCGACTTGCCCGTCGAGACTTGGTGAGCAGTGCTCACTGAGGGTGAAGGGACGCTTAGGAACTCGCGTTTAGGAACCCACGAAATGTTAGGGACACGTTTCAGAACATTTGGAGACGTTTTTGTTCGGGTTTCTAAACGCAAGTTCCTAAACGTCCCATCACCCTAGTGAGTAGAACGATTCTCGTTACTTCTCTAGTTCCCTGACAGAGGGCTTAACATTCATCCCCGGCCACGTCCCCAGAATTTGGAAGAATTTGGAAGATTTGGAAGAAGAAAAAAATTTGGAAGAATATTATTAGGAATGTGTGAAACTTAACTATTCACCCCCCCCCCCCCTCTCCCATCTGTACTGTAGCTACTGTGTACAACTGTACTGTAGCTACTATGGTCGCTCAAAACCGATATGCCCCCATCCTTGTGAATATTATTTGCATTGCTCTCACTGCTCTCATGGATTCTGCATGGACTACTCGCTTTATTGATTACGAGTAGCATGCCTAGTCTGAGCGAGCCGAGTTCCATGTGTCATTCACAGGCTGGCCTAATCCCACAATGTTTTCCACTATCCCCCGAATATCAATTTACAATGTTTAGCAAGGTAGTGTAGTAGACTTTGGATACGGTAGGCTGGACTTCGGTGACAGGATATTGCAGCTTTGAGTCACTGTAGGTACTGCGATCTAGAACACGAACAATACCGTATACCGATCAGAGTGTTACACATTTGATCACTTTATTGATGCTCAATCTATCATCCATGTGTATCATCGTCTTCTAAACTCCTGTTGCGCCAAGGAGGGTTCACAGCGTCTACAAGGGCGAATGCATTTCCTTGTTCTCATATATCAGAGTCTGCAAAACGATGGTTTGGCTAGTCATTATCGAACAAAGCAAAGTTGCTACCAACTTACAATGAAAGGAATCTACAACGTTAACTATCTGTTTAGTGTTCAGGCAAGAGCTAAATTCTGAGACAACAAAGGAAGATTATGACACAAAACATACAGAAAGGCGTACAATCGATGTGAAACTAATCTTCTAATCTGTACTCAGATTGAGCACGCTTGACTTCTTGATTATCTATGAGGAATTGTATGAAATCTGCATCTTCGAATTCTTTCTTTTCCGAGTCCGAAGCTTCTAAGTAAGGCTTGATCACACCAGTCCAGTATCCCTTGTAGGTCATGCGTACAACATAATTTTCCCCGTCGCAGAGACGTCCCATAAATGCAGTGTCTATCTCTTGATCAATAGCGCGATAGCACTCGGGGATGAATTCTACTCGGTTCAATTGCAAGCCTTCGAGAAGGCGCTGAGCTTGATGGAAGCTGATACGGCTGACGTTTAGAACGATGCGTAACCTATTGCCCACGATGTATTGACGAAAGATCGCTCGTTCATATTCGGTCAATTTTCTTCAGTGATATGGTATTGCGAGTCCTCCGAAGCATACAGTTCTCGTATGGCATAAAACAGTTGATGGTTCGTTTCTTCATCATTCGGCCCCAGCAGCAGTGTAAAAAAGCGACAATGCACTCGAGCCTGCCCTTCGTGTACTTGCAAGAGATGTTGAAGGTTCTATCTCCACTGGTAGACATTTCCCCCATCTCCTCATCATTTTTAGATAGTCATTTCACCAGAAAAAACACAGTTTTTTTGGAAAAAAAGATTATTTTATCGATTCTTATCACTGGAAATATGTACAAAGCTGGTAAGATCACATGGAATGTCCCAAGAGTATCGTGAATAGACTACAGTTACTAGTCAATGAGAAACAGAAGGACGGATCTAATCATAAAGCTGCCAATATCCCTACACACCAACAACTAACAATTTTAAATATTGATGAACATTATTACTGTATCACTGCATCTATGCAATTGCTGTAGCAGGTTAACAATGAATGGGAACAGAATGGGAACAGCGATTCTGAATGAGAATGCAAAGTTACTGAGAAAGAATAGATGAGTTGTGAGAGCATTGCAGATTACAGCAGTGGAATAAGGATGAAACGAAAAGAGTCTGCTCTAATAGTTTACTTGAGGTGGAGAAATGAGTGAGGGCAAAAGTGAAACGGGAACACAGCGATGAGATCACTGCTTGAACCCAATGAGCATCACAGGCAGGATCCTGCTTTCGTCCTTGACGATGAACTCATTGTAGGGAGGCCTCCACCAGTGACGAGAAACGCCCGTGAAGGTGTGCGGGGCGAGAGGACCGAGCGGCATCGAGGCGCCTGAGAATGCAGTGATTGCAGTTGACTAGCGCATGAAACTATCGTTGTTCAAAGGTGGCCGATTTCAAAATCAGCGTGCTGCGGCCAACAAGCCAAATTGTGAAATGCGGATTCTCGAGTTTCAATCTTTGATTCTCACCCTCAATCGTCAATTCTCCAATCGGCTCCTTCTCTCCGTGCACCTTCCTAGTCTATCGGCCTATAGGAGCTAATACATACTGATCAGATCCAAATTCGTCTACTTTATCCTGCCGATGCGTAGATGTCACAGTATGGTAGAGGACTATCTAATACAGTATCATTACCCTCAATCGTCAATCCTCCAACGGGTTCCTTCTCTCCGTGCACCTTCCTCGTGTCGAACTTGTCCTTCTTCTCGAGTTCATCCTTGACGAGGACAGTGCCCAGGGCGACCTGACATCAGAAAATTTATTTTCATTCTAACTTTGCAAGTATTTTCTTATGCATTTTTTCTTCTTTTTTTTCTTCATTTGGGTCTAATTGTGTGCGAGAGAAATTATGGATATCTGGGGTGAATAAATTTGTACGATTTTTGTTTTTCCTTTGAAACGCATCCAATGGATTACAGCCGAGCTTCGAATCAAAAACATTCGGTTGGAAAAGTCTTACCTTGCACACCAGCATGTACATCAATCCCTGGCTCGAGGCGCCACAGTAGCCCTCGCTCTTCTCGAAGGCATCCGCAAAGTAGACGCCCTGCAATGAATCTACGTTTTTTTCTGCGTTTCTGTGGTCCTCGGTAACTTAGACTTATAAATGTAAATTTGCTTATAAATGCATGATTTTGAGTACAAGCTGAGTATAGTTCTTGAATTCCAATATCAAGTTGCATACAATTGTGTTATTATGTGCGAGCATCATTTTTGATTGCCTTTTTGCAAAGATATTTCGAATATGTTCACTCACACTTCCGAACGCCTGTCCGCACTGCAGTGAGTTCGAAGGCGTAGCCTTCAATCCGTAGTGCAGGATGGAGAGGAGGTTCTCGGCCTTGGTGCCGTGGAAGAGATAGCTGAAAAAGATGAGATCAAACATGTTCAAAAATGACAATTTCCGATGAAGTGACAATAGTGCAAAATATCACTCGGACTTGCATCGTAATGGATGCTGGCTTCATTCAATCTTTGCAAAATGTTTCTGCAGTGATTTTGGAGTACTACGTCGAATGAGAACTTTGGATGACGAAAGGAAACAGTTATCTCATCCGACCTAGAGCCGATTTTAGCATGCGATTTTCGAAATTGTGATAAAAAGGAGAACAACTCACGTGATATTGTCGCACTCCTTGTGCTTCTCCATCGCAATGGCTGCACGGCGAGAGTTAATGGAGTAGATGGCACGGACCTGAAAATGAAAGCGAGTAATTTCTATGATCATCAAGCTAAACATTTGAGACGCAATTGCATATAAGAACAATATTTTCTACGGTTTTCGCAGGTTTTGAGATAAATTGAAAATTCTCACATCCACATTCGCCTTCGATGCTGCGATCCACTGCAGCACTCGCTGAGACAGTTCAGCTTGAGGAGACTGGATGGCGATGGAGCAGTCGAGGGCGGACATGATGTATCTGTGGAATAATATTCACTTCAACAGAACCTTTTGGAAATCAAGCTAGCAAAATAGGGAAAGTAAGGCAGTGTTTCAATGCGCCTAAGAGATGTTTTGGGTATGGAGCAGTCGAGGGCGGACAGGATGTATCTGTGGAATAATGTTCTGTTCAAAAGGCTCAAAAGGCGGAATGCAATTTTGCAGATTCGCCTTCGATTGTGAAATTCAAATCGCGTTTCAATGCGCCTAAGAGCATTTATTTGGGTATGGAGCAGTCGAGGGCGGACAGGATGTATCTGAGAGATTGTATTGGCCTGGTGTAGTGAGAGACAGATGATTCATTTGAAGAAAAGTAATTGTTTTCAATTCCGTTATGTTTCAACAATCTTTCATTATCCATTTCAAGATTTTCCTCGAAATCTCACCTATGCGGATCCTCCGCTCTCTTCTTCATGGCATACGTCGCAGCGGAGACCAAACGACCGGCGATCTCGATGTCTCCAATGGTTGCCAGAATCTAAAAAATATTATTGAATTTACTAAAATATATAATATCTAAAAATGCAGAAACATTAGAGTTACACAGTTGCTTGATTTCTCTATCAGAGTAAACCGAATCTTCAAACTTTCTTTGCATGCCATACAGTATGGCCCATACTACTAACCGAATACGCCGCCTGCAGTTCATGGCTCGAGTTGATCACTCTGATATTCGAGTGAGTGTACCCGCCCACGGGGATCGTGGTGTAGAAGGAGGAGGTCAGGAGGTACTGTAAGGAGATTATTGATTATTGATTTATCGATCGATTTCAGGCAATGCAACGAGAAAATGAGAGCAACCGAAGACTTTGTCGTGACTTTTTTCACAAAAATAATTCTTTTTTTCAAATAATTCAGCAGTGAATCAACTTTTATTCTTATGTTCATCGGTCAGTTTGAGTTTTTTTTCGGAAAGAACCTTTTTTTGAATCAAAATTCAACAGCGAATTTATTTTCAGACTTAGATTTCTTTTTTTTCTTCTCTTTTTTCTTTTTTATTATTCTCCTGTTCATCAGTCAATCTGTTCACGTCATCCTTATTGGGCTTTTTCCGACTAGATCAAGCCTTTTTTGCAGAGCAGTATACTGTCTTAGGGAAAGAAACTATGAAAATACTGATATTTTACCTGTTCATCAGTCAATCTGAACACGTCATCCATATTGGGTGGTTTCTTGTCTCTCGCCTTGTCCATCGCCTCGATGTTCTTCGCGATTTGGTCCAGAATCTGATGATATTTTTTTAGATGTCTGGCAAGCTGAGCAAGATAGATAGCAGTAAAATTCACGAGTCAAGTCGGATAAGTGGAACGCAATCGAAATTGTGCAAAAAGCACGAAACCTCTTTATCCTTCTTCAAATCTTACTCTCTTAATAACGATGAGAATGAGAACACCTTACCTCCCTAGCCTTCCTGATGTCCTCCTTGCCGACTCTTCCGAATGGGCAGGACACATTGGAGTTGTTAGAGAGTTGCACGCAGTGGGCATAGCGACGAAGGGACTTGACGGAGGAGATATCGGAGATGAATCTGGAAGACGGATTTCATGATTAGAAATACTGTCGATGTTGGGTAAGAATTTGAAGAAAATACGAACTCAAACCATCAAGTTTGATTTACGTATGCTTCAGGATTACGTGAAGTGGATTGTGTAGACGAGAAAAGTTGAAAATGATGGGTAGCCATGATACAAAGAGATGCTCACTTCATCTCCGGTACCTCCTCGTCCTTCTTCTCCAGCTTGAAGTTCTCGATCTCGACGTCGGCCAGAGTTTGGACGTTGTCCTCGGTCTGGAATTGTTTCGTCATTAGATTGGATCATGGACCTTCTTGGATTTCTCTCAGTGCAAATTAAAAGTTTCAGTTTTGCTTTTGATTTTGTGAATATGAGAAGAATGAGAATGAGGGTTTTACGAGATGTAATCGTGGAACTTCTTCGGCTTCTGAAGCCTGCATTTCTGGTTCGAAATGGATGGAAAAATTGAGAATCTAATCTCTCACCTTGGTCAATCTGTACTTGCCCTGCTTCTCGACGAAGTCCGTGAGCGGGCACCATTCCTGAATGATCAAATCATTGATTGACCTTTCTCTTAACTTTTCGATCTTTTCAGCAGTTGTTATCTATCAAAGCTTGCGAAAGAACGGGAATCATTCCAGAAGAAGGTAGAAACTTGCATTTCCAGTCTTCTGCTTGAACACCGTTTTGAACTCCTTCAAACCCGCGTCGAAGTTCGTGAATGGAGTGCACTGCAAATCAATTATTCATTTTCTCCTTGCCAACTGCTGAAAATATGTTTCACAATGCTTGTAAGACGTACTGAAGGTTGTTTCATCTAATCATGGCAAGCTATTGAATATTTGAACTATGTTTTACAAGCCTTGTAAATAATAATAAAGAATGCTCGATCTTCCGCAGTTATTTTTCCAAAACCTTTCACTTGAAGCCGTCAAATAGTCTGTGAAGCCCACCTGGAACTCCCCATACGGGTCTCCAATCCTTCCCCAATTGGTGAATAGGATGAACAAGCCATATTCTACGCCAAATGCAAAGCGCGAAGCAATCAATAAATTTTCGATGCGCACAAACACCATTTTCTTTCATGTAGCTGAAAATAATGAATCATGGCACTTCTCTGTATTTGGCCCGGGCTATTCTCACAGAGAATTCTATCCCTACCATTCTCATTCTCCGCGCACTGAGAGCGGTCGTAGGCCGGGCCAAAAAACAGAGAAGTTCCTGAATAAACCCACCTGGAACTCCCCATACGGGTCTCCAATCCTTCCCCAATTGGTGAATAGGATGAACAGATCCGCGTCCTTTCGCTTGATCAACTCCATCTTGTAGTAGTTGTGGAAGCCGTAGAGACCTGAATTACGATTCATAAAAGCCGTTTCAAAGCTGAACTGCTTCGAATGAGCTGAGTTTCAACTAATCTTCGTTTTTATTCACGCTCTTTTTGGGTGAAACTTCAAACTTGGAACAACTGCTGCTTTTTATCGCACCATTTTCTGCCCAAGTCAGCGCAGAGTCGCTTTCGAAATCCTGGATACCCGTTTAGGAATACTTACCTCCCCTGAGATCAGTCTTGTTCAGCAGCACTTGGAACAACTGCTGCGTATCACCACACTCCATGATCTCGCCCGTCTTGTCATAGCCACTCTTCTTGTGCGGGATGCGGGTCTGTAATACGGTAATATTGAATTACAGTGACCCAGATACCGTAATCTGGTCAAGTCTAACGAAGCCACTCTTTTTGTGCGGGATGCGGGACTGCAAGGATATAATATAACTTCGAAAAAAGATTTGTTTTATGTGTTTCACGCTCTGTTCAAGTTCGTCGTCACATAGAAAAGACAATGTGTGCTTGACACAGTGAAAATAAACACTGACTTTTCAAACAACAACACCGCTTACATGGGGCCGTATTAGGTTAGGCCCCCATTTAAACATTTTGAGCCTTCAAAAATGATTCTCCACCTTCTTCTCGTCCTTCTTCTTCGCCAGCGTCTCGGCGAACTCCCTCACGAGGTTCTCACTGTCGCTCTGAAAGTATTTCATTCACTCACAGCTCATCTACGTTTCAGAAATTAGGCAAGAACATGGGAGAAGGGTCTAAGATCGTGTGAGAAGTCCTTCGAGTCGCAAATGAAACTAAAATAGCTTGCCTTGACATCGTGCTGCGTCGCGGCGGGCACCTCGAAGCTGAGCCCGGCCAGCGAGGCGGTCGTTGGCTTGGTGGCGTGCTGAAAATGGACAAAATATTGCCGCTCCATAACAGATTATGAACCCCAAGCTGTAGGAGAATACGCTGTCTAGCGCTAACATGGATGGCACGCAAAAGTCTGGGCAAGGTGCCGTGGATCCAACCACCGAGAGCAAAATCACCTGCTGCCCTCCGGAACTCCTGGTTCCATTCCACAACACGAACGCCTAGGAGAGCCAATAATATTTGCACAGATTTTCTACTGTAGACTCTTCGAACCTAGTTGAAGATGGATACCCCATCCTCCCACTATCTCTTCACCCGCCTTGGTGTCTCACCTTGATCATAGCGTCGAACATTCTGTGGTGGTTCTTCTTCGCAGCCAGTTTATTCTAATGCTTCCCCTATTTCCCCCGAAACCTACTACCCAATCAAAGGAATCGTACAATTGAATACCCAATAAGCACGGAAAGATGTTCACCAACTTTGATCATAGCGTCGAACATCCTGTGATGGTTCTTCTTAGCAGCCAGGGCGATAGGCTTTCTATTGTTTCCCTTACTTATCCTATTAATCCGCATTTCCTCCTTTTTTCGTAAACCTTAGCATCTAAGAAACAAACCTTGATCATAGCGTCGAACATCCTGTGATGGTTCTTCTTAGCAGCGAGAGCAATAGGAGTGTCGCCGTCGTTGTCGCGCATCGTCAGCAGTTGGGTGAACTGGAAAACGCATGTAACTATTTTTGGAATTAAATCTGTTTATTATGTGTTGTTCACTGATCTGCAATTCAGATCGAGTTCTTTGACTATCGAAGAGCTCCTTCTCGCTAAATAGTACGTCGATCGCTCACTCTACATCACTCGAAACAAACCTTGTTCTTATAAACGCGGACAAGTGCCTCCAGTAGTTCCACATTCTGCCATCCGCAAGGCTCCACGAGGAAGTGCGCCACGCTGCGACCCGAGGCGCGGTCTTTCGCCTGAATCAGGGAGAGATCGTGTACGGTGGATGCCGGATACTGTAGATATTGTGGAAGATGTAGCATTGAAGTAATGTACCGTGATATCCAGAGCTGCGATCTTTCCTTTGAGATCGATCGGCTTGCCGGGCTTGGAAACTGCAGGGGTCGGTTCGTCTTCTGGTAAAGTCGTATTTTTTTAATGAAAAGGTCAAATTTATTGCGTAGGCAGAACTTGGACAGATGCTATGCAACTTGTATTTTCATTCCCGGCCTCACTCAGAGCGGTTCGTAGAGAGAGAGAGAGAGAGAGAGAGTGAGAGAGGCCCGATGGACAGAACATTCACTCTTACCATTCTCCTCATCCACTCCATTCTCCTCTTCCTCCTCCTCCTCACTACTCTCATCCTCCTCCATGTCATCATCATCATCATCAGAGGCCGCGGCTCGGGCGGCTTTCTCTGCCTGAACGAACATTTTTTAGACTGAATCCAAATATCTGTCCTACACATTTCAGAGCGTTTTCGATGCACTGTTTTATGGGAAATGTGGTAAATATCAGCCAAAATGTTCACCCCAACCTTCTAAATGGGATGAACTACTAACCTGCTTCTTGTGGATGCCGAACGCGAAGGGCGCGGCGCGCTTGGTTCCCTGACAGAGAACTTTATTCAATGATTCTGTCATTCATACTCCTGACGCCAGTTTGATCACTCATCAACTAGAATTCGAAAAACGGGTCGCCGTCTCTTCATTACACACTCTGTCACCGGGTCGGCCGACCAAAGAGGCGAGAGAGAGTGTGTGAAATGAAGAGACGGCGACGCGACCCATCATCAACTCACATTCGTTCCATTCACGTGTCCATTGGTCACCGCCACGACCGCGTGCGGGCCCTCCATCTCGCCGTCCACCAGGGCCTGCAAACAATGTTTTTTCCCTATGATTTGTAGCTTTCGTAAATTTGTAGATAGCTTGCGTTTCTTCGCGTGTAGCGAGGTCACTTGAGTCGAGCTCGTAGGCACAAATTTGGAGTCATTTGGAAGATGATAGGGCATGCATACCTTGATGACTCCCGAGTTATTCGTCATTACGGCATCGGCGATCGGGAAGTGGGGAGAAGGTGAGTTCACGTCGACCTCAAAGAATGCAATTCATGTTTATCTCATCTGCCTGTCCATTCTGCGAATGTGCTTCAATAAGCACATAGAATGAGCGCGTTTGAATTACTTTCTAGAGTTCGAAATACGGGTAATCGTTTATCCGTTTTACGCAAAATCTCGGCTCTCTGACCGGTGAGAGAGTTTGTGAAAAGAACAGACGATTACCCGTATTTCGAAGTACTTTCTTTCTGAATGATCAAGCAACCGACCTTGCACTCAGCCACAAGGAACTTCACGAGCTCGGCGTCCTGTGCTCTGCAAAGAAAACCGTTTATTCGCGTAAAGAAAGAAATATTTTTAGGTATTGACCAATACTGCTGCTTCTATTAGATGGACGAAGAAAACAAAAAAAGGAGAAAGGGAAGAGTATGAGAGGAAAGGAGAACTCGCCTGATCGCCGCGCAGAGCGGAGTGATCATGCATCCATTGCCGAGTCCGACGTCAGCGTAGGCATCCTTGCAGCCTAAGCCAATCAAGTCAATGTTGAGAAAAAAAATTGCTCCAGACATCCATGTTTCTCTCGAGCACTATTGCTCATCAGGTAAATAAGATGGAATAGTCATGAAATGTTGAGCACAGCTACTACAAACATATTTTGCGAAACTCGATGTGAAATTGCAACCGACTTTCAAAACAATAATCCTAATCATTGAAACATACCTGGAAGTGCCCTATCCGCGGTGGCAATGGCATGTTCGATATTCAGCCCCGGAAAGGAGGCGAAACGCTGCAGCCAGTACCGGATGGTGGCACGCTCGTGCGAGGAGGACTCCAGCCATCTGAGGATTGAATGATGAGAATTGGACACAAGAATGTTCAGAAATTTTATTCGTGCGAGTTGAGTCGGGCCATCTTGAATGGACGAACGGTTACACTGATTACAGCCTAAAGCTGCGAGTTCGATTGACCAAGAAAAGTCAAGCAGTTGATCTTACCTCTCAACCAGCGCCTGGATGGGCGAGGTGCCGCCCGGACGCGGCTTGATGGTCTCGAATCGGGCTGAAACATCGGATAATGGATTAAAATAGTTGAATATTAGACTAATTACTCCAATTAGCCCACCTGAATCAGTGGCTGCGAGTTTCTCCAGTAGCTGATAATGGCCCTTCCTGCAGGCTCGTTCGACGACAGGCGAGTGGCCAGAAGCATCGATGAAGGGGACTGAAATGGGTGTGAAGGATGGAATAGGTTTCGCAAGATGATGTAAACGCCATTAGTTCTTTTTTTGACTTTTTGGGAGCCACAAGCACTGCGATACCTTTCAACTCCAGAATTCTCTCCAGCACCGTCAGTGCCGGTCCCTGCACCGGTCCAGAGAGACTCTCCACGTAGAGTGAAAGGAAATCGTGAGCGAGCATCGCTTGCTGGACCTGAGATCAATATTCAGTATTCTGAAAAAAGTCCGTATGAAATCAACTAAAATTGCATGAGCTAGTGAACACAAATCGCATTTTCGAAAAAAGTTTGAGTTTCACGGTCGTTTAGTAAGTAGTCAACAAAAAATAATGCAAGCTTGCCTCCTTGGTCGGTTTGCCCAGCAACTTGAGCAGGTAGATGGAGAAGTTGTGCTGGCCATTTCTCAGTGCTGCAGCGACTAGCTTGGCGATCGTGTCGGGTGTCTGGAGAGGGAGAGATCAAAGATCAGGGACAATCAATCACAGAAAACAATGATCAACTGATGATAAGAGGGTCCACCCGACATCACAATACTCAACATGAAAAAATGCCTGTGATTTGAAAGTGGCGACTTACCGCCCATTTCGGTTGCTTCTAGAAAATAACTCTATGATCAGCCTTTTCTCAAGAAAATCGCAGACAAAAGGGAAGATGGCGAGATCAAAGATCAATCATCCTCACCTTGCCCAGCAGATCGAGAATGACGTAGACAAGGGAGTGCCACTCGTTGCGCACCACCGTGTCCGGGATGGTGGAGTAGATGCGTTTCTGGAAAGTTTCTCTTCTTTTGTATAATGAAAATAGTATGATTTAAGCAGTTTACAGAAGGTTTTTTTCGAATTTTAAATGGTGATAGCTTCCGTAGCTCACTTCTCTATGCACCGGTGCTCCCAGGTACCGATACGGTTTCTCCTTGGGCTGCACTGGTTCGGGACCGAGGACAGGGCCGTTGATGTCGGCATGTGCCTGCAATATTTTTATTTACACTCATGGATTGGTTCTGAAATGCTGGATTGTCATCCAATGTCTTCTCTTATGCTGAATGACTATATATACTATTTCTGAAAGTATATGTAAGAATACTAAAGCAGTGTAAAAGCAGTATGATCCGTTGAAAAGTATGAATGAGCTCACCTGAATCAAAGTCAGCGCGGCAGCCTGGCTCTTGGCCAGCAGGGCAAGGGCCAGTGGGGAGTTGCCGTCCTCGTTGAGGGCGTCGACCTGAACATTTTTTTCTTTAGAGATCAATATTTTCAGATTACCGGTTGAGTTTCACAAATACCAAACAATTTGCCCAAAGAAAATACTTTTATCGTGCCATCGAATAGCTACAACATCTAATAAAAAGTTGTAAGCATAGTGATTCGAACTGCTCTCGTGCTCTCGGCGTGAATTTATCAAACTGAAGTAATATTTTGAAAACAATGCTCACCTCGATTCCCTTGGCCAGCATGCTCACAATACAGATATTTGCGTCTGCCTGGGCGGCCAGGTGGAGAGCGGTGTTGCCTGAAGATCGTTCATTCAGAGTGTTTACAGACATTGTTTTCTTGAGGATTTTCACGTCTTTCTATTGGAAACACTTTGAAAAGTTGATGCTTAATATAGTAGAAGTTTTGATCAGTGTCAAACCTGAAGAGTCCTTCTGCCTGATTGAGTCCCTCTGCATCTTGCCGATGAGCAGAGAGACGACGGCAATCGGGTCCTGAAGAGAATTGTAAGTTGTGAGGTCGTCGTTATCTCTTGCGATTTGATCATTCTTCGCTCATTCGTTTTCGTTCACTTGCAAGTTTTTTGAAAGCTTGGAGTCGCTTTTTCGCTTCTGAATCGAGCAAACCATCGGAATCTTTTGGTCTGATTTTCCCCAGCGAATGTAATCATCGAATAGCTGCTCCGGCCAGCTCTCTCGTAAAGCGCTGAGAGCATCCTCTTCTCACCTGCTTTCTCAGCTCCTTCGTCTTTCCCTTCACGCTCACTTTCTCGAACGCGTAGTGGAGAGCGGTGCGCGACTCGTTGTCCTGGAAATCATCGAATTTACCAATATTTCGAACTTCTAGGTGCAAAAATCGCAAATTTGTTATTCCAACTGTCTTTGATCGAATACTACTCACAAGAACAGAGGAGTCCACCCTCTCCAGCGCTACGTTGACAAGGTTTCTCCTATTCCTACTTCTTCCACATCTAACAGATAAGAGTGTGTAAAACGAAGAGAGTAGCTCACCAGTAGTCCCGAATCAACTCTCTCCAGCAGCCATTCAATCGGATCAAGGAATGCATCGGCACTGCCCGTCTTCTCAGCATTGACAGCGACGTGGAGGGGAGTCTGACCGTAGGAGTTGGGCTGCAATGGAGAAGATCGGTATGAAATAATTTTGTTACTCCTGTAACAAATAAGTTACAGAGGCAGCACAAGAGAAATATGGATAGCAATAAACCAGTTCCTCGATGATCGTGTTGCTAATATAAAAGTCAATATATCTTCCTTGCGAAACTCAGTCATGTTCATGAGTGTACGAGTAACAGATATCTCACCACAATAGGCACATTCTTTCCCTCCAGCAGCTCGAACAGCTTGATCGTTGAGGGAGTCAGTTGATGCGCGGCGTAGTGCCACGCGTTGCGGCCCGACGCGTCGACCTGGAGCAATCACATTTTTGTGCAAATTCAAAGATGACATTCGAAAAAAGCCATGCCAAAAACCCATGAGATATGATACGTTGAGTTTCAGAACGTTTTCAAGAAACGAATAAAATATCAGTGTAATTGCGCATCTCCGTTGAGAAAAATCAGTGAGAAAAAAATTAATATTTTTATCGTGGTCACACACCTCAGCAGCCTGCTGATCAGTCAACTGGAAATGGGGGAGTGTCTCCAGGAGCGAGTGCTGGATGGCAATGTGGAATGCGGTCTTGTTCCACGGCTCGGCTGCAATTGAGAACTGAGTCTTCTTCGACAGTTTCCGATACTGTAGAGCCTAGTCTATCGTTTGATACAACAAAATTACGGTTAGTCATGCACCACATCAGTACAAAATGGAGGCAATGATCTGATTCTCTACTTTGTTGTTACTAGAATTGGGTCGCCGCCTCTTCATTTCCCATACTCTCTCATCGGTCAAAGAGGCGAGATAGTGTGTGAAATGAACTGAAGGCATCCCGTTTATCGAACTCTATTTGTTAGAGAATCAGAAAATTGCTTCAAAGAAATATCTAGGCATGCATACTCTCCACGACAGTTGTCGCATCTTGCGACTGAGCAGGAATTGCAGCAGCTGCAGCAACCATCCTTCCTCCTCCGAACTTTCTTGCGACCGGCCTCACTCGAGCGAACTTCGAGTGCGAATTACCACCGATCATGCCGCATGAAAGAGACATGTGTTAGTCAAACAAAATACACGCATGCAGAACAAAATTCAGCACTTTTCACACAGACAACACTCTCTTTCACGCGGTGTTGGTCAATTCGGTGGCTGGTCGGAAGGAGCTCGAGGTGGGTTGCTGCAGCTGCTGCATGCAACGTACTCTCTGCGACACCTGCAGCCGGCTGAGCTGCAGCAGCTGCAGCCGGGAGGGACGGTCTTGAATTTGTTGCGAACATCCGCACGCCTTTGCCTCCGAAGACCTTCCGCGCGACCATTCGAGGCTGGCCGCTGTTGCCACCGAACACACCACATGAAAGATAGGTGTTAGTTGAACAGATTTACAACAGAGAGACATTCACACAGAGACTCTTTCATGCAGTGGTGGTCTTTCGCAGGAGCATACTGGCTAGGAAGGTATTCGGAGAAGACTGTTGCTGCTGCAGCAGCTGCACAGTCACAGTCTGCGACAGGTGTCGCGGAGAGTAGTTCAACTCTCCATTCAACACGCTCTTTCGCTGGTCAGACCGAGCGATGGAGTGTGGGAAATGGAGAGCGGATGCAGCAACGCACTTCCTGGGGCAGCTGCTGCAGCTTGCTGCGTCCCTGTCGGTCTCATTCCTCTCGCTGCGAAGAACTGGTTCTTGGTGATGTTGGCCAGTTTTCGTACGGTCCCACTCGCTGCTGGGAACGAAGATTGGCCTGTGGGCGTCCAGCCCATCTTAGCCCCAATGTTCGTGGCGAAAGAAGTGCCTGCCAGAATGAAGGAAGTGCCCGAAGGAGTCCAACCAGCTGCTGCTGTAGAGAAGAGACCACCACCGCATGAAAGAGGTTGTTAAGATTAAACGACAGACATGCGACGGAAACAACAGGAAGCTACGCTGATTTTCGCACGATTATCTGCCTCTCTTTAATGTGGTGGCACTGCACAGTCGCATGCTACGCTAGCTTCCGTGGAGAGTTTCCTATCGTTCACTATTTTCCGGCAATATGAAAATCATCAAAACTCTGCACGCGTACACGACGTTTCCGATATCTGCGACTGTGCAGCCGCAGCTCGTCCTCGTGCCTTTCCTTTTGCGAATACTGTTCCTACGGACTGGCCGAGCCGGTTCCTGGCTATCGCTAGGAATTAGAGTTCGAAATACGCGTAATCGTCTCTTCATTTCACACACTCTCTCACCGGTCAGAGTGACGAGAGAGTGTGTAAAATGAAGAGACGATTACCCGTATTTCGAACTCTACTAGGAATGGGGCCGGAGCGCCGAACTGCACTGCACCACATGAAAGAGAGGAGGAGGTTAGTGAAACTCAGGACAGACACACACACGTCACAAAACGACTACAGTAGTCTTTCACACTTCTACAGTATCCCTACAGTACTTACTAGCTGCCGGAATCGATTCATCATCACTGTTCACTGGGCGCGTCTCGATCGCTGCTCCGCACACCTACAAGCAGGCAAATTATGGATTCGAATTCGAAGATGCATAAACTAAAAAAAGGATCCGAGAAAAGTAGTAGGACTCTGAAAGATCTAGTGAAAGAGATAAAAGAGGCGAGAGAGTGTGTGAAATGAGGAGGCGGCCCATCAAACTCTAGTGATGAAGAGGCGGAACAAACCTCCTCAGCAATGGCTCCGTCACGAGCTGCGCGGAGCATGAGAATGGCTTCCTGGAATCGCAAATTGAGTTTTAAAACGAGTAGAGCAATGTTGTAGCAGCTGTTGGATCATCAGGTATTGAACAACATCCGAAGCATTTTCCACCTACCTTCAACAGTTCATTGCCAAAATGTTTTGAAGGACCAACAACTAATACCTTTTTCCCGAACATTATCAATTACCGTGCCTATTTCATATTGGACAACTTGCACTAACCATTTCCTGCTTCTTCAACAGACACTTGATCAGTGGAGTCACAGGACACTTTGCCTCCTCAGTCACAATCTTCTGCGTGAGGAACGCTGCGAGATTGTCGTTCTCAGCGGCGCAGGAGAGGAGGGCCTGGAATAGTGTTGTTGTTGTTGTTGTTGTTGTTGTTGTTGTTGTTGTTGTTGTTGTTGTTGTTATTGTTCATCTCACCTCCAACAGATGGTTCTTGCCCTTTCCGTTCAGCCTTCCCTGCAGTGCGAGTTTGATCACGGAGATTTGCTCTTCGTCGGGAGTTTTGTCGTCCTGAAATCATTTCGAAAATGGTCGATACATGAAAATCATTATTTATATTTTCCAGTCACTCCTCTCATTGAAAGTGCGAGCTTTATCAAACGCGCTGATTACAAATCAGACACTTTGGCAATGTGCACACTAGTCTTTGCAAAACAGATCGAGATGTGGTAGATAAATCAAGCCGACCTCCTTGGCCTTCTTTCTATCCATCACGGCCGCCGGTCTCAGCCTCAGAAGTTCCCTCAATCCGTCTTGCTAACCATCCTAACCCTATTGAATTTCCCTTCTTTTTTTTTCTTAGAGCTCCCCAAACCTCAAAATTAAAACAAAATGCAACAGTAACCTCTTTTGCCTTCTTTCGATCCATCACGGCCGCCGGTCTCAGCCTTAGCAGCTCCCTCAGTCCAGCCATGATCGTAGCAGAGAAGGCGGAGAACTGTCCAGCCTCCATGGATTGAGGGTTGGAAAGCGAGGAGAGACTGGAATGGTGGTTCATTAGATCGGGTTCTGACTTCACTATTCAGTATGTCTAAGTTTGTCTAAGTGCGCCTGTCTAAGTTTGTCTTCTATATTATGCCACAATTTCGTTCTCCGCCTCTTCTACAGAGAAGGCGGAGAACTGTCCAGCCTCCATGGATTGAGGGTTGGAGAGCGAGGAGAGACTGG
>LS519768.1:230922-241402 GCA_900490845.1 Pristionchus japonicus | reverse complement strand
CGCCTGTCTAAGTTTGTCTTCTATATTATGCCACAATTTCGTTCTCCGCCTCTTCTACAGAGAAGGCGGAGAACTGTCCAGCCTCCATGGATTGAGGGTTGGAGAGCGAGGAGAGACTGGAATGGTGGTTCATTAGATCGGGTTCTGACTTCACTATTCAGTATGTCTAAGTTTGTCTAAGTGCGCCTGTCTAAGTTTGCCTTCTATATTATGCCACAATTTCGTTCTCCGCCTCTTCTACAGAGAAGGCGGAGAACTGGTCTGCCTCCATGGATTGTGGGTTGGAAAGGGAGGAGAGACTGGAAAATGTTTTTGTGTGTTTTCAGAAGCCTGGGAAAGGAATGATCAAAGAAATCTTCGCACTGTCTGCTCAAATAGAAACTGTGAAACACAACTGTGCGCACCGCTGGCGAATTCAAGAATAACTGGTCTTACGGCATCAAAGGTTCTTCTCGTGAAATAGTAAATTATTCTCAAAAGTGATTCACCTCATCACTAGCTGCAACACCGGCGTGTAGCCCTCGTCATTCGTCGCGCTGAGGAGAGTCTCCATCTGAAAAAAATTTACAACATTCATTTTACATTAAAAATGAATTAAAATTACGCATAATTAGCAGATTCTCTGATATCTCACATCAACTGGGTTGAACATGGAACAGATTTTCTTCGACAGAAGGACGATGTTGAACAGATTTTTTGAATAGTTTTCACATCAAATCACAATTTTTTCCACAATTTTGTTTTCTTTTCAGGTCTATCTCTGCGAATACTTACATCCGAAGGATTGAACATGGACGAGATCTTCTTCAGCAGTGGCACGATGTTGTATTGACCACCGATTGGGGCATCCGCGTACGCCCAGAGGTTGCTGAACAGGAAATTTGCGATAAGCTAAAGATAAAAAACTGAAACACATACTGCATCGATCGTGGAAAGTCAAGAAAGTAATATCTTGAACAGTTATTCTTACTACTCACTGTGCATCCGCAATCATCTGCGGAACAGTCAGCAGAATGTGAAGGGAGTTTTGATCATATTATGTTAGTCAACCAATAGAAGGTTCAGACCCGACACTACTTTCAGTAAAGATGTATTACTCACTTCGCGCTAGCGATCGTCTGCGGGACAGTCAGTAGAATGTGCAGGGCGTTGGGCTTGTCGGTCAGGTTGAGATCGTCCGCCATTAGTTCCTGAATAGCTCTTATTATTTCAGAGAATTTCGAAATCTTCTGGAACTACTTCAGTTTCTGCCCCCCCCCCCCCTCCCTTCGGCGGCTCTCTATGAATTCTAGGCAGGAAATGAGAGTGATTGGGCCCCGAATTCACCCAAAGAAGTGCCAATCTGCTAAGCATCGAGATGAAAGAAAAGTGGCGCTGACCTTTCCATAGCTGTCCAACAACAGTGATGCGAGGTAGAGATTGCCGGCCGAGAGGGCGACCTGAACGAAGTCTTATCCTTTTCACACTCACAAACTGCTTCGGCACCATCTCAAACTGCACGCCGTCTAGCAAGCTGAGGGATCACGGAATAAGAAAGAGTTAGACAGACATACAGTGAACGCCGTGGCGCCCTCGGCGTTCTTTGCCAGTGGACAAACTACCTTATTTCACGCAGACTCTACATTCTGCCCCGAACAAGGACATTTCGCGCCTATTGAGCCTTCCGCAATGCCCTTTTCCTATATTTACAAAACTCACAGTGAACGCCGTGGCACCCTCCGCGTTCTTCGCAAGAGGATCCGCTTTGGCTCCGATCAACTGGTCGATGCACTTCTTGTACTGGACCGAGGTGATTCTGCAATTTTAGTCGATGATCAAATGGTTACTAGTTAGCCTTCAGTTGGTGAAACTCAATGGTTCCTTTGTGACTCTCCTCTCTACCCCATAAACATCCTAAACTAATGGTCGATGTACTTCTTGTACTAGGCTGAGATGATTCTGGAAGAAGATAATGCAGAAAGCAGAAAGTTCTGCATCAAACTGGTTCATTATCGGCAAGCAACTGCTATAATGCAGTCTAAATTTAGAGCGATAACATTTATTTGGTATTCACACCGGAAACGACAGGGAAATTGATCATACAAGTTTTATTCTGAAATTGCATTGATAGTGAAACATATCTATGTACCGATCTTCGTTTGTCAAATCTTTCAGTGAAATTTTCGCATACATACAATTGGCCATTTCTCACTCCATAATTCCTCACCTATCCTCATTCCCCTTCGCCGTCCTGGTCGGTTTCTCTACTTTGAGTATAATCATGACATTTTACTAACACTCTAGGACTGACCGTATTTCATCTACCTAAGATCTATGAACATCATTTCAAGCTTACCTATCCTCATTCCCCTTCGCAGTCCTTGTAGGCTTCTCCACTTTCAGAATGATCGGAACAGCGGCAAAGATGTGGAGGGAACTATCACTATGGACCCCTAAGCCACCTCACCCATATCATAAGTTCCCAAACTCCAACCTGTCCTCATTTCCCTTTCGCCGTCCTGGTCGGTTTCTCCACCATCAGTATGAATTCTACGTTATTTAGGCAAATCATATCCTCCCCATTTCTCATGAGCACCAAAATGTCAGAACACTGACCTGTCCTCGTTTCCCTTCGCCGTTCTCGCGGACTTCTCCACTTTGAGAATGATCGGAACGGCGGCGAAGATGTGCTTTAGACTATCACTATGGACCCCTAAGCCACCTCATTCACTCGTAAATTCCCAAAGCATAGCGCTCTACTTTGCAAAGGCCAATCCATTTTCTTACGGGAACTCATTCTCCACCAACACTGGATACAATTTTAACGGAATACTCACCTCTCATCATTTCCCTTCGCCGTTCTCGTCGGTTTCTCCACTTTCAGAATGATCGGAACGGCGGCGAAGATGTGCAGGGGCGAGTTGCCGGCCGTGTCGGTTATGGAGCAGTCTGCGCCGCTGAATAGTACATAATCAGAACCTGATTTTCCCGAGTTCCCAGTATCCCCATTCAAATTTCATGAATGGATTCGCAAAGGTTTCAATGTGTAAGGCCTGTTCTAGTTTACACCGTTTACTTATCAATCTGGCGAAGAGAATTATTCAATGCACAAGCCTTGCAGATCATATAAAATCTCTTCAAGGAAAAAAAAGCTCACTGCTTGATCAAGTAATCAATCTGCTCTGGGAGATGAGCGGTCGATTCTTCATCATGATAGGAGAGCAGGGAGGAGATGACAGTGATGCCCTCGTTATCCTGCAAAATCGAGCGATTACCTTATCAGCTTAAAAAATACAATCAGATTGCGATACTCAATTCAGTACGGTAGCTCAAAATTACCGCACCTTGCAGTTCACATCCACCACGTCCGCGTGGTTCTCCAGCAGCCACGAAACGATGCCGTAGTGGCCTGAGTGATCGATATTCGAAACTCGATTTGAATTCAAGACTTGCAATTCTATACCGTAGCTCCACAAGATAACAAATCGATAGTCAAACATGAGTGATCTACAGTCTCTTCATGCAAAGTTCGAAAATATTTCAGTAGCCATTTAGAGCACAAGCGATAGAGAGGTAAGTTATCTTCTCACCCTTGAGATAAGCAATGGAGAGAGGAGTGATCAGCCATTCGTTCTTCGCTGCTAGGGTGGCGTTGTCGATCTGGAAATCGATCATATGGCAATTCTGATCTCCAGATTCCAGATACAAATGCCAAGGTTGAGGTTCACAAACTCTACGTGAGAACAGCCATGAAAACAAAAACATGGATGAATGAGAATGCAATTCAAGCAAACATTTTGTAAACGTTTACAACATTTATAAATAGTTGCTCACCTCCGCAATCATCTTAGCCATCTCCATCCAGCCGTAGGCGCACGCGTAGTGCATCGCCGTGTTGCCCGACGTGTCTTTCTGCAATATTTGGAACTTCTCTGTTTTTTGGCCCGCGTTGCGACCGCTCTGAGTGGAGAATGACAATGGTAGGGATAGAATACTCTGCGAGAATAGCCCGGGCCAAAAAAACAGAGAAGTGCCCAATATTTCTCATCACTTTCCGCTCAGTTGTTCAATGTTTGCACAACTCGCAGTCTTTCAAGGCTGAACTGTTTTAGTGAATGCAAATCAGCAATTTCGACTTCGAGAAGGCTTACCCTATTCACATCCGCTCCCTTCTGCAGCAGCATCGCAGCAATGTTGGTGTGCCCGTTGATGGCAGCGATCATCAAGGGAGATCTGGAATTGAGTTGGAGGAATGCGCTTTGCATTCTGTGAACTTGCTTTTCGCAGTTTCCTTGTGAGCGTACTCTATGTTACACATACGTGTTTTGTATTCAATCCAATTGTAGAGAGTTGATCTGTACTGATTGACCACACATCCTCACCTCTTCATCCTGTCCCGGCCCTCCACCAGGCAACCAGATCGATTAGAAACAACCACTATCGTACACCCCGTTCAGACTACAGTTCTCATTGAACTCGGTATTCAGCTACAAAAACCCGCAAAGTACCGTACCTCTTCATCTTCTCCCTTCCCTCAACCAGACAACCCACTTTCTCATCACATTTGCTCTTGTATGATTTTTCTAGTACGTCACTCCCAAGAACCAAGATCACGCTGTAAGTAACCGTACCTCTTCATCTTGTCCCTGCCCTCCACCAGACAACCCGCCGTGATGAGCATCTCGGCGATCTCGAGATGGCCTCTGCCGACGGCGATCTTAATTAGGGTAATTGATTAAGTTAATTAAGTAATTTTGCTAATTAGCTGTCTTGTTTTCGGATTTCAGAAGCCCTAGAAGTACGATGTCATCGGCGACTTTTTGCCAGTGCTGTCCATTTAGGGCAAAAAGGAAAAGTTTCCGTACCATGAGGGGCGTCAGCTTCTTGTCATTCGCAGAGTTGGGGCACTCCTTGTCGACGGATGCATTGGCGAGCAGCATCTTGACCACCTCGGTGCTGCAAATATCGCCATTTGACTTCATGTTATCACAGGAAACACACAGCGTTCTGACCCCCATTGTTTTCTCCAATCAAGGGTGAACAATGGGAATATCTTTTTGAATTTTCCCGCAAAACCGTAATCGAACTGCAAATTGATCTCGGAATTTAAGAAATTTGTGAAACGTAACGCAATTCTCCTGATCGCTTTTGTTACAAAATGAGAATTGAGATGCGTTTCAAAACTCCTTCAGAATCCTGAGTTTGCAGTTCCGTTAGGTCAACCCTCGCCCTTGTTTGTCGGGATAGAACGCTGTGAACTGATTATTTGTGTACTGTTGCCTATTGAATCAGTCGCGAACTGCATGCGGCAGAAGCTGATGAAGACCCTGATTCTTCGGCAAATTGTTAGTCGAAACATACCGTCCATGCCACACGGCGTAGTGCAGGGCGGTCCTGCCCTTTCTCGTCTTCGCGTTCACGATGGACTTCTTTCCGGCGGACGCAGCTGCGGCTTTCTTGGCACGCTTGGCGCGGGGTTCGTCTGCAGAAAATATTCTATATTAAAATTATTGCTGCCGCAGTTATCAAAAGTGAGCCGAAAAAGATAATTGGTTTAAGAGAAATGTTATTGTCTAATGGAACTAGGAACACAGTTGACTGAGTAATGATATTTTTGCAATGGCAAAAGCTAAGATGTTGCTTTAAGGCTGATGCAAAACCAGAATTAGTACGAGTGAAGCATATTCGGAATTAGACGAAGAGTGAAACGTACCATCCTCCTCCTCCTCTTCCTCATCCTCATCATCATTCTTCTCGCTCTTTTCCAGCTTGGCGATGGCTTCGAGAAGGATCTGGAATATGTTTCGTGTTTTAGTGAGGAGTAAACCAAAGTTCTTTGGCGCACGGCTGCAATATTTTACGAATCTTATTCTTGGAAGATCTGTATTGTGAGAAGAATCGTACCTTTTTTCTAGAGCCCTTCTGTCAACCGGAAACTATCCACACCAATCAATAAGTCAATAATTCTACCATTGGCTGACAGATGCAGGGGCAGCACTACTGTCTCCCTAGCAACTGTCGGACTACTTTACCCTACCCAGACCAATCAATAAGCCTACCGTACCTTCACATTGGCCACCCGTCCCTGCTTCGCGGCAAGATGCAGGGGGAGTTCGCCCTGCTTGTTCACGTCGCACACTCCGACGTCTTTCGAGAGCAGGAACTGAGGAGAGATCAAAGATCAGATTCACAAATTCCAATCAAGGTACTGTAGATACTGACGGTATCTCGAAAATAATATAAAATCAATAATCACTACCGTACCTTGAGCGGGCCGTCGCCCTCGCACACCGCCGCGTAGTGCATCGTGTACCTGGGAAAGTGTACGGTAAGACGACCAGTTAACGATCAGATTACGGATACTGTAATATGATCAGACTACGGTAGGACCACAGTATCCCTTATCACATGTTCTGGTCTATCACGCTAATGATACTGTAAGATAACTGTAATGGTGCGGTAAGATTACGGTACCAATTGTTCTGATAGGGCACTTCGATAAAGCGGAAGGTTCTCCAGGTAACGATAGAACTACCGTATCCAAGACTACAGTATCCCTTACCAGTTGTTCTGATCGGGCACGTTGATGACTGGATCGACATCTCTGAGTGCAGCGAGGAACGCAGAGTCGGGATTGATGGCGGCAGTGTGGATGGGAGTGATGTTCTGAAGGGGATTATTGATTGATAGATGAGGATACGGTAGACTGAAGTTACGGTGGTCTTAATGTAGGGGAGTGATGTTCTGAGAGGATTGTTGATTTTCAGGTCTATCTTCTGTAGGTTGATGCTACGGTATCCGCGAGGGATTATTGATCGATGACGATACGGTAGATTACGGTATCCTTGGATCTGATCATTAACTGATCTTTGATCTCTCACCCTGTACATGAAGCTCTTCTTCCTGACGGAGATGGCGAGGATCGGCTTGGGGATCTTGCCGTTGGTCCTGACATTTAGCGATGGGGTTCAACAACATCGAACAAATAAACACAATACGATCAGAATCGTCAGTACGGTTTTGCAAAATAATAAGCACACGCAGTAACGGCTAGATGAAGAGACTGAAACTCACTTCAACTTCGTTGCCAGAACGCTAAATTTCAGTTGCTCAATTGAAGTTGTGCGACTCGCACAACTCCAACTGTTTCTATCTCATCTCTATCAACCAGTCTTCTTTTTCTGGCCGCCAGCTTTTAGAAACTCACTTCAGCGACTCCAGCTGCAGGTTGTTGAAGTTGTGCGACTGCAGCTGCGCGCAGTCGTACGCGAGCGCGCGGTTGCCGGCGCGCAGCGCGTTCAGGAACTGGAAGAATGATTTAGGTGGCGCAGATTTCTTTAATTATTTTGTAAGAGTGAAGGTCTGAATCCTTTGAGGTACAGGACCAATTTTCGAGCGTAATAGCTCGAAAATCAACATGCATGCAGATCTAATCAGAAACGTGAAGCATAATCGGACAATTTAATCTTCTTCGAATTTTCAGAAAAATTATTAGAGCGCAGCTAATCACCTGGTTCTGAATACTGTAATCCGACAGGATGGGGTCATTGCCCCCCCCCTTCTCTTCTCTTTCGCAATTCGCACGAGGAAACCTATTTCCTACGTGCTAACACACCTAGTCCGCCTATTCTTGCTGTTTCTCCGATCTTGATTCTAAGTATGATCAGGGTGGCATAAAATTCTCACCTGGTTCTGGATACTATAATCCGACAGGATCGGATCGTTGCCTCCCTTCTTCTTCTCCTTCGAGAACTGCACGAGAAAAGCCTCGTACAATTCTCGGAAGAAGCCCCGTTGTGCATGCTAACACGCCTATCTCGCTATCTCGAATGCACCAATTTCACCAGACTGTTGGTAGGATGTTGTTAAATTTTGCTGATTATCCGATGTTGATATTGAGTGCGATTTGAGTGGCATAAAAGTTCTCACCTGGTTCTGAATACTATAATCCGACAGGATCGGATCATTGCCTCCCTTCTTCTTCTCCTTCGAGAACTGCACGAGGAAACCTATTTCCTACGTGCTAACACACCTAGTCCGCCTATTCTTGCTGTTTCTCCGAACACGATTCTGCGTTTGATTAGGGTGGCATAAAAGTTCTCACCTGGTTCTGAATACTGTAGTCCGACAGGATCGGATCATTGCCGCCCTTCTTCTTCTCCTTCGAGAACTGCACGAGGAAGCCATACGTGATGCCGCAGTAGTCCAGATGGGCCAGGAGGCTCTATAATATGTTGGTCCTCCTGCATGTCTCCGGACACTCCTTAAAGTTCCCCTCCGCGCCTACACATTTTGCGTTGACATGTTCACTTTCACGGCTCATATCTCGGCTTCCTGTGGAACAATTGACTTGAGATTTTGTTTTCGACTATTTGGCGTCCGAAACTTTGTTAATGCAAATTGACAAGTCGATTGGTTCACGGAGAAAAAATGCGGGAATTCAAATTGGGATTGTTTGGATCAGGTGTGGAGGGGAACTTTAACATTCCCTAGCCGCCATCTATCACCAACCCTTCGAGAAACCATTTCATTTAGGCAGTCACTAAAACTCAATTCATTTTCAGCCTATTGTCCAGATGGGCGAGCAGGCTCTGTCATAACAAGGAGAATATCTCTATTCGCAAACAATGAGTTGCAATTTTCACGTTCAGTAAAAATTGGCATTTGTGACAAGATCAAAGTTTCGAAATACGAGTGCGTTTCAACGTTCCTACATGATCCCTCTCCAATGCACCAGCTACGTTCAGGACAACGCACCGAAATATGATTTGATATAATTGCTCACATCGTCAATCCCATCCACCTCATCCGCTTCATAGTTGAGGAAGGCGTTGTTGCCTTCGCGACCGCCTCTCGCAGTCTATAAAATAAATTTTTGCATGTTTCAATATAAAGTTCAACAAGTATCTAATGTAACGTATAACGAACAACTCAGAAGAATCGATCGAGAAGTGTGCTAAGGGTGATTATTTTCCGGCAACCAACCTCGATAGCTCTCGTCGCTCTGCCCAGCATGTGGAAGTTCTTCTGGCCCGTTGATTTCTGGAATTTTATTGATCTTTGATCTCTAAGTTGCAGCCATTTCGTAGGATCACAAACCCCCTTTCCTCTCCATTTCCTTCTCGATTCCCACCAGGGTGTATCCAAACAATTCGTCATCACATACACTTTTCGCTCTCGCAAACAGCGCCGGAAAGGGGCGTAAAACCCTTCGGATGATAAAATTCTCGCCGCGCTTGCAACTTTTCAAGCCATAAAGGAAGATAAGAATGCGGCTTTGTTCCCGCGAGGGATTCTGAGGAGACTCAAGCTCAATGTATTATCATCTTTGACTAGACTCAACATCAGGGCACTCGTGGAGTTCTTCGGAACATTCTTTATGCTTCACTCATTCTATAGAGTGCCTAAAGTAGGGTTTGTGGTCAGGGATGGACGGTGGATAGACACTTTCGGTGAACTCTACCAGTACCATTTCTGCTAGCTTCAGTGAGAACATGGGAACAGTCCGGCAAGAAACAAGTAGTTCCAACCTTCTTCAGCAGATTCGGTTCCAGCACGATGTCCACATTCTTCTTCGCCGCTCGTGCATGGTGGCACTTGAGGAGGGCGTGGATCACTTTTTCGTTGCCTGAGAAAATGGATTTGTGCAAAAATTAATTTACTGGTTCATTTTTAAAAATGTTCTCAAGGTGCATATCACTTTCTCGTTGCCTGAAAGATATGTCCTACATTTTCAACTACATTGAAACATCACCATTAGAGGTTGAATTAGAGTTTGAGAGTAGAGTTCGAAATACGGCTGATTGTCTCTTCATTTCACACACTCTCTCGCCTCCCTGACTGTGAGAGAGTGTGTGAAATGCAGATACGCGTACCCGTATTCCGAACTCTAATTGAGATTAATCTGAGAAACGAGAAGTATCTCACCTCCCTGAATAGCAGCAACGATCGGAGAGCGATGATCCATGCACGAGTAGCGCTGGCCGGCGGCGTTCTCGGGGATTCTGAAAGAAGAGATTCTAATATTTCACTTTCTGTTTTCATTTTCGCATTAATATTTCTGTGTGTGGGTGTATGGTGATGATCATAGATCTCACAAAGTTTCTTTGCTTGGCAACGGAAGCTAAAAATGGATGCACCGATAGAGTGTTGCTATCGTAGAAGCCAAAAGATCGACACAGCCAAGAGAGCAGGGAAACTCCAAGTCCCCCTGATGTTCCACATGTTGAGCATCGAAACATAACACGGGTTTTCTGTAAGAGTGTAGGAATGCATGCCGCCAGAAAAAAATTCATGACCTCTAATTGGTTCAAAGTTGATCAGTAGGACCCACTGGGGGACTCTTTAAGATGCATCCACTCATTTGGGTCAAATTTGCATATTATCGATTTTTGTGATCTACACCTAAGAATCGCCATAAGTCGCTTCATTTTCATCGTACAGCGAGTTTACACATACCAATGAATTGGTATTCACGAGCTCTACAAAAAACTCCATTGTG
>LS519768.1:215337-228613 GCA_900490845.1 Pristionchus japonicus | reverse complement strand
TGAAGCGACTTATGGCGATTCTTAGGTGTAGATCACAAAAATCGATAATATGCAAATTTGACCCAAATGAGTGGATGCATCTTAAAGAGTCCCCCAGTGGGTCCTACTGATCAACTTTGAACCAATTCGAGGTCATGAATTTTTTTCTGGCGGCAAAAGGGTCTCGTTTTCCTACACTCTTACAGAAAACCTGTGATAAGCGGATTTCGTAGATCACGAAAACAACAAGCTCGTGAAAGGAGAAATAGCAATGGTGAACCCAGGTGATATCAAACGAATTGCACGCTAGAGCTAAAAAATTAGGCTTGACTCAGTGATCAATTCTACTAGATTTGAACTTGAGTAACTAACATCAAATAAATCATCTCACCGATCATCCTTGTACACCTTCTCAATCGCCTTCACATCTCCATTCAGCACCGCTGCCATCAGTTGACGTGAGAAAGTGCGGTGCGAGACGAAGTCGGACTGGCCGAACGAGGCGTGCTGGAAAGAGAAGAATAGGTCTTAGGACATTGAGGGTTTAGGTTTAAGACGGATACGATACTATAAGAATGATGACATTTTCCCCCTCAATTCCCTCAATTTGTGTATTCTGTCTGTAATGAATCCTTTCGGCCCCTTCAGATACGTAAAACATGGAAGAAGTATTTATAACAACTGAACACGTGTTTCTAATTTTCGCCCTCGTGGTCACAGAAAGAAACAAAACAACAACAACTTTTCCTCCTGCACTCACAATCCCCTAAAAGAAAATCAATAATGACAAGAAAACCGTACCTCCCTCCGGAACTTGATCTCCGGGCGGGCAACGAGTCGGTCATTGCCCTTCTTCGCGGCCTTCTTCTCCTTCTTCGCCTTCACTTCCTAAAACGATTCTGTTCTCGATTTCTGGTCCTTCTGCAGTTTCCCGCTAGCCTTATCTCTACCCAGCTTCTAGTGAACAGTGATGAACATGTTTAGATAACACATGGATTCGAGGGCAAAGAACACAAGAGACAATATTCCCTCACCTTTCCCTTCTTCTTCTGTACTCCCTTGCCGAGTTTTCAGTTTTTTCTTGGTTTTCTCCATTTCCTAACGTAGCCTTCAGAAACCAATCAAGAGTAAAGCATGAAAAAGAAAATGGAGAAGCATCAAAATGTCTTACCTTTCCCTTCTTCTTCTGCACTCCCTTGCCGAGTGTCCGCACTGCGTCCTTGGTCTGAATGGGTTGTTGTTCAGTGTAGGTGAAATGCGAATCACTGTCTCTTCCTTTTTTCGCGTTCTCTATCCGGTCGGAAATAGATAGAGAGCGAGTAATACTGAAGGAATGGTGTTTCGAGTTCTACACTTTGCGATCTATGTTGCGAACCCATCCCAGTTCGGCGCGAAACTTGCAAATCGAACTAACATACCTTCTTTCCATCCTTCACCCTTTTCACGATCTTCCTTCCCTTCTTCCTCTCCTCCTTCTTCTCCTCAGCGGCAGCGAAGGGAACGAACTGCTTCGATTCACGCTTGGATCGACGAATGGAAGAGGCAGGGGAGGGAGCGGCTGAGAGATCAGAGATCAATTGATTAGGCTAATTAGCAGCACAATTAACTAAGTTAGCTTAATCAACTCACCAGTCTTCTTGGCCTTTGGCGGATTTTTCATCGGAACAACGGCCACTCTAGCCATGGCTGAAAGATTTGGTAATTTTAATCGGGTGAGGTCTAAACGAAGCAGCACGAAAGGTAAAGTAGAAAACAGTTGAAGCTAGAATGCAAGAGAAATAGTATAGACAACAGAAAAGTTGGTCGAGAAATGGAAGTGAGTAGGCAGGAGAGACAGCGCAAGGGCTGCCTTGACTACGGCCCTCTGAAACACCGAAGATCGATAGGGCGAAACGTGGACAGAAGATATTGCTCGGCTTTTAGGATGTAGTGGAAATAAACAATGAAGTATGCAGAGAGAAATGACGCAAGCTCTCGTTCAAGGACATTGGTCTACATAGTACCGTTTGAGTGAGAGATCGGACACTATTTCTTCTCCGATTTGAGATCACAAGCCCCTGCTAGGATTGAGCTTGATGCGTAGAAAATGCGCGGAATCACACTATCGATAGTGAGGAGAGAGTAGAAGAGAGGAGCAACAAAGAAACAACGCACAGAAGAGAGATCTTTAGCTCTTACTCACAGGCTAGAATGCATTGCATGTCTAGAAAAGTGAAGCTTGAGTCTGTACATGGATCAGTCATGGAAACAGAGCTTCGGTGACTCTACCGATAGTCAGACAAGAGACGAAATTATGATAGAGAGAAAGAAGAGAGAAACAACGCAACAACACACACGAGCCAGAGATCAAACGCGTTTTGTTCCGTATAGAGTCCAATAAGCTTCAACAGCTAAGCTTCACTGCTCAGTCAAAGATAATCTAGCACTAGAAAAACTGTGTTGAATTTTGATCGAAAAAGCTCGAGGACACTATCGATAGTGAGACAAGAGACGAAATTGTGAGGGAAAGACGAAAGGAAGAGGCGCAACAACGCAACAACACACACGAGAGAAAGAAAGAGGCGAAACGTCACTAGAGTGAGAGGCGCGGATCTTTGGGTGGTGTTTGACCGACTGGCACATTGGCCCGGTCAGACAACACTGAAATACACCGACTCATTTCAAGTGAAAGCCTTCTACTGAGGCACTACTGAGTCTCGAGTCGCCCTGTGTTGACACGTTTCAGCAAGTAGGCTAAGGCTGGGAAGAAGGATGAAAGGAGGTCTTTATACCCCAGGCGCGCTAGCGTGTTGATCACCTAGAGACTCGGCCAACACACCCAACAACGGGCCCAACGAGTCTCAACATGCCCTGCTCTGCCTACTCTACTCGCTTAACTGGGCGTGCCGAGGGATGGGTGGGGCTGGGACAAGGCAGGAGGGAAGCCTTTATACTTCTTAGTTTGACAGCGTCTTGACGACCCGCCCCTACGGCCGAAAACGCGTCGCAACGTGCCCTCACCACCCCACAGTCGAGTCGCTTTGCTGAGCGAAGGGTGGGAGAGAGGGGACGGAGAGGGAGAGAAAGACGAGGAAGAAACTTGTGCAGAGAAAACGACAGAGTTGTTGTGTTGAGAACGTGAAGGAGCAGAGATGGAGAGGAAGTTTGTCTCTCCAATACGCATTATCTTTCGCCTGTTAGACACAGCGAGAAATGAGGTGAAATGGGGAGGCCCAGAGCAAGATAGAAAGAGGTGTGAAACCTCTCAATTCATGCTTGTCTTTCATCGGTTTCGCAGAGCCAGAGATAGAGGGAAATGGAGAGAGTCAGCCTATTGCTCATGTGCTGGAAAGGCGAGAGAACGTGTGCGAGCGCGTAAGAATGAGTCACACAGAAAATAGACGGGAAAGGACGAAAGAACGCGATGGAAAAAGGGTTTGAGAGCTAACGCGGGAAAACGCGTCTTGTCTATCAGCAAGATATTTTTGATGCAGACTGATATCTTCTCGTTTCGAACAAAGTTTCTTGAAACAAGAATGCGATGAGAAAAGCACAGAAAAACTGTAGTTGAAGTCGACATGGCTCATGTAGATTCCTTCGCTTCAGCAGTTGAGGAGTTGCCTGGCAGTGTTCACAGAAAAATCGGTACTTGTGGAGTTCACCGAATGAGTGTCTATCCACCATCTGTTCCCGACCACTAACCCTGCTTAGGGTAATACAAATTATAGAATGAGTGAAACACAACCGTCCTTCCGAGGAACTCCACAAGTGCCGACAAATCGACATTCCTTCCCGAAAGTTGTTCGGCATCATTCCTCGATGATGAGTCGGAAGGAAGAGAAGGACGATTCATAATATTTCTCCAACGTACGAGAATTTTCAGTAAATTGATTCAAACCTGCATGTGGAATACCCTATTTTACTACTTACACATTTGATCGTAACTTGTTTTCGTATCCATCTCTCGATCCTTCTCGTCCAATCCCTCATTCGCCTCCTTCCCGCTCGTCTCGATTGGTCGACTGCGCTCAGCGAGCACCAGAAATGCCATTGGTTCGTGGTTTTCCTTTATTTGGAGAATCTACCAATTGCCCATCTGCCGTAATCGATAGCTACAGTACTCATTCCAAGCAATGCGACATAGTAATCAGTTTTCGATCAGCCTACCGTAATCTACCGTGATCTTTCAGTTCCGGCTCGCGACTGAGAATTTCGTCGATCCCGGCTCGTACGACCGTAATGCGATCGTGATCGACATGCAGCTGATGAGCCGCGGTCTCGAGGGCGTCATCCGAATCGATCACAGTGGTACGGTAGGATACGGTATTCGTCAATCGATTGAATGTAGTTTGGGACCCAGCGATCGAATGCCATTAAGTACGGTAGTTTCTTTGGTATCGGGATCACAAACCGATGAGCCGCGGTCTCGAGGGCGTCATCCGAATCGATCACAGTGGTACGGTAGTCACTGCTTATCGATTGATCGATCGGCTACCGTACCCCACTATCGTATTCTTACAATACTCCAGCTATCAGTTATCGATTACTTTAATGTGTTTAGCATGTGCCCTGGCACTTCTACATGGTGAAAACTGAAAACCATAGATCAAAGATCAATAATCAATAATCCTTACAGTACTCGCGGAGATGATCGAGCAGGTGCTGGCGCGTCATCGCGCAGACCTTGCGGAGAAGACGCGACGCGTCGAGATGCTGAGAGGGGAGAACGAGAAGAGGTGATCTTTGATCTTTGATCTTTGACCTTTATTCTTTGATCTATCGTCATCATTGATCTTTGCAGCTCCAACACCAACGCACGCTTCTCGCGCGCGTGCTTCGGCTGCCGCGACGCGGAGCCGCGCGAGCGCGTCGTGCTCACGCGCTGCGGCCACGCGGTCTGCCGCGGCTGCGCGGACTCGCGCGGCTGGTCGTCCGTGATGACGTGTCCCTCGTGCGACCGACCCTCCTTCTTCCTGCGCCTGTTCGAGGCGGGAGATGGAGTGGGCGAGATGGTGAGGAGCAGGGGTGTGAAAAAAGTTTCACGCACTCCTCTTTTCACATGCTCTCTCGTCTGCTCTCTCGTCGAGAGAGCATTGCGAAACGAGAGTGAGTGAAATTTTTTGCACACCCCTGGTGAGGAGGATCTCTCGGTATCAGACTAGAACCAACATTTCGAGACTAGACTGTAGTATCAAGTTAGATCTAGTAACTGAAGTTCATGTGAAACGCATTCAAATCCAGCCCGACGCGTCGTCCGCGCTGCCGTTCTCGCGCGCCTGCGGCGTCTGCTACGCGCCCAATCCGGCGGCGCGCGCCATCGTCAGATCGTGCGGTACGGTATCCTGATTACGGTAGGATACAATAATGAATCGATCGATAACTGGTGTCGCTGTGCGCATTGTTACTGTATTCTGATTACTTTAGGATTATTGAACTTTTTCTAAACGCAATGAAGAGATCAGAGGGCAACTTGGAGTGGCACCCATTGTAGATAAGATGAGAGAATCGAGACTCCGGTGGTTTGGTCACGTACTAAGAAGAGATCCTGACCACATTGCCAGACGAGAATACGATAGAGTAGAGGTTGGAAATAGGCCGAAAGGACGCCCTAAAATGCGATGGAAAGACGTCCTGAACGCCGACATGAAACGCGTCAACCTAAGACCCGATGACGCCAAACTTAGATGTGTGTGGAGAAAAGCGAGCCATGTAGCGGACCCTGCTCCCAAGCGGGACTAGCGCAAGGAAGAAGAAGAAGATTGAACTTTTTCTAAACTCAATTGCTGTGTTCACAAACTACGAAGTTTCTGTCTGTTTTTCATCAAAAAGCTAAGTATTCGACCAACGCGAGACTACACTCTAGTCACGATCGGCTACTTCAGGTCACGTCGCGTGTCTCGCGTGCATCGAGCAGCTCAAGCTGGACGAAAGAGTGAAGTGTCCCTTCTGCAGGTAATAGACTCGAGTTGACCTTCTGGATGGTAGCCGATTAGTCGAGACTAGAGTGTAGTTTTGAATTAGTAGATTAGACAGTCCAAGTGTCCCTTCTGCAGGTAGACAGAGGGACTAGAGTGGAGTCTCGACTTGATCCTAGCCTTCTGAATAGGCATCAATACGCTACAATATAAGTTTCAAGTTCGAATTGTTTTGGTGAATCCCACAGTCCGATAAGTCGAAATTAGAATGTAGTCTCGAGATAGAACAGGTCCGACTGGATGAGAACCAATAAGCCTAGGCTAGACTGTAGTCTCGAATTGATCTTCTGCAGGGAGCAGGCGCCCGCCGTGAGACTGGTGGAGTACCTGCTGAGCGAGGTATGGTAGTGTACTGCGACCATTACCTTATCGATTGCCTACCGTACCCCATCAGTTATTGATTGCCTACCGTACCCCTTCAGTTATCGATCGGTTACCGTAATCCTCGTCTCAGGACGGCGTCGAGCAGGGCGTCTGGGAGATTGCTGACGATGACGTTGTCGATGACGCCGATGCCAGCGTCAGCAGCGGCGGAGTCCAACCTGTTTCGCCGATACAGGTACGGTAGCTGGATTACGGTATTGGTTTGAATATCGATTGCTACCGTACCCCTGCTTCCAGATGGAAGTTCCTCCGCCTCCCGCCCAGGATGCTCAACAGGAGCGCCAGTGGTGGCAGGACTACACGACGACGCTGGTCGAGCCACACCAGGCAGTCACGGAGGTACGGTAGGGTACGGTAACTGGCGGATCGATAACTGATCAGTTCTGGATTACGATAGTCGATCGAGAACTGATCAGCCCTTCGGTCATTTAATACGGTAGCGTACGGTAGTCGATCGAGAACTGATCGCCCCTAGAGTACGGTAGGTAGGGCAGGACTACACGACGACGCTGGTCGAGCCACACCAGGCAGCCGCGGAGGTACGGTAACTGGTCGATCGATAACTGATCTATCCCTAGAGTACGGTAGGGTACGATACCTGGTCGATCGATAAGTGATCTGCCATTCGGGCATTTAATACGGTAGAGTACGGTAACTGGTCGATCGGTAACTGATCTGTCCTCAGAGTACGATAGCGTACGGTAACTGGTCGATCGATAACTGATCAGTCGCGGAGGTACTGTAGCGTACTGTAGTCGATCGATAACTGATCAGTCACGGAGGTACGGTAGGGTACGGTAACTGGCGGATCGATAACTGATTAGTTACAGCGTACGGTAGGGTACGGTAATCAGTCAATTGATAACTGAACTATCCCTAGAGTACGGTAGGGTACGGTAACTGGCCGATCGATAACTGATCAATCCCTGCGTCAGGGTATGGTAGGATTCGATACCTGGCGGATCGATAACTGATCGCCCCTAGAGTACGGTAGGGTACGGTAGCTGGCGGATCGATAAGTGATCTGCCCTTAGAGTACGGTAGCGTACGGTATCTGATCGATCGATAACTGATCTGCCCTTAGAGTACGGTAGCGTACGGTAGTCGATCGTTAACTGATCTGTCCTTAGAGTGCAGTAGCGTACGGTAATCAGTCAATTGATAACTGATCAGCTCCTAGATTACGGTAGAATACGGTAGCCGGTCAATCGATAATCGACTTCAGGACGGTCACATGATCGTCGAGCAGCAGCCGGTTGCTGTCCAGCAGAATACGCACGAGATTACGGTAGGATACGGTATTCGGTCGATCGATAACTGATTTTTCTGTTCCAGGACAGCCCTGCGCCTGTCGCCCAGCCAGTCATTGCCCAGAAGCATGCACACGAGGTACGGTAGACTACGGTAGCATCTGAATACGGTAGCTAATCATTCGATAACTGATTATCGATTTTTACAGGATAGCCCCGTGATTGTCGCGCAGCCGGTTTCTGCACAGGAGGCAGCGCACGAGGTAATTACTGTATTTTACAGTAGGATACGGTAGCTGCTCAATCGATAACTGATCCTCACAGCAGGCAGAGGAGGTGCATGGCGCTGGTGATGACGTCAGACAAAGCCTCTTCTGCTGCTTCTCGAAGAGAGGAATCTGCGGATGAATACCGTACCCCGGATTACCGTATCCCCTACAGTACCCACTCATGCCCGTATTCGCCTGCTTTTTGAGCAGAGGCTCAGAGCTACTTGATCGAGAGATAAACGAAATTACTCGTGAAGAAATATTTTGAAAATTTATTACTGTTTATTCCAAGAGGCAAGAAACGAACAGCAATGACAATGTAGGAATGTTCTAAAATAAATACCTAGCGATGAAAAGATGGATGCTAGTGACATATCCTGAGACGAATTGTAACATTAAAACTAAAACCGCTAAATTAAATTAAATTAAAACTAAATTAAATTAAAACCGCTTCTTTCTTATGAGAATTCTCTCCGTTGAAGACGATGGCCCCGACTGAAATTGGAAAAAATTGAAAATAAAGTACACAAAACCGACTGATGTTTTCCCGACCACAGAGTGCTGAGAAGGATGATGAGAAGGAATGCGAACTAAGCTACGAATTGTTCCGAAAATGACTCACATTGACTCCTTCCTCGTTTTGCTGGATCATAACTCCTTCATGGCCCTCCTCTCCCCATCCTGCCGCCAGTCGCTCCACCTCGTCGCGCACTCTGTCCTGACCACTCTTCACGAGCTCTTCGACGGGAATGATCGCTGTTTCGTAACCAGCAACTTCGTCTGCGTTCATCGCTTTCATACTGATAGCTTGCTCCTGAAACAGATTTAAAGTTCCCCTCCACACACTTTTTTACCCCCACTTTTTATTCGATTTTATGATTTAAACGAGCGCCAATCTCTTGTAAACGAAGAAACGAAATCATAAAAATGAGTTTGAAGCCCGTGGCGATTTTTTAAAGTTGAGTTCCTGATCCAGGGAGAAGGTAGATACGGTAGTTGAGAGGCTATCGATCGCGATTTGCATAGCGAGAGGGAGGCCGATCAGACTAGAGACGCGCTCTGTCTCTCTGTGATCTCTCGCTTTCACACACTCTCTCTTCTTGGGAAATCGATTTCATTGTTGACCCGAGCAGATAGAGAGAGAAGGGGTCATTGATCTACCCTCCTCCCCTTCCCTTTCATCATTGCGCGCGAATTTGAAAATAATGAGTGTGCGGAGGGGAACTTTAAATAAAAAAAAATTTACGAAAAGAAAATATAAATGACTCACCAAACGAAGCGGACTTGAGCCAGCCAATGGGAGAATCACCAGCAAAATAGCAATAGGGAACTTCGAACGCATCTGAAAATGGCAAAATGAGAGTTGGCAGAGTTTCATAGCAGTCGATGAATGAAAGGAGATGAAAGTGAATGAGGCCTCCAGTTAAGTCGCAATTTACACTGAATCTCGGGTCCTTCCGATCTGCCCGTCCGGGTTCTTCCGACTGTATTCGGAAGGCTCCAGTACACAAGACCAGTGGTCCACTCTTAGACCACTGCCATAGGGTAGACATGAACTTTTGGGAAGCCTCTTCAGGCACAGTCACCTATAGATCAAACCTGACAAACAATACGTTGTGTTGAAAACAAAATAATTGCCCAGAACACATTTGCGTACGTGAGATTTGTCTTTACACCATTTGCATTGCATACTCAATTGAACTCTTCCTCTCTCCCCTCCACCTCTTCCCTCCCTCATTCTCCCATCTCTACACTCTGCGAGGCGGTTGCTGCCTCCCTCTCTCCCACTCAATGACCACTTCCACCACCACCGACTCCACGCTGGAGGTCAACCCCAAGGAGTCGGTACGTTACAGAAACCCTACCGTACCTCTACAGTACCGTAGCCACAACCCCTAGTCTATACCATATCAACCCCTAGTCTGTACCAGCCAGTCGATAGTCAATCGATAACCTTCCGTATCCTCCAGCTCTCTCGCGCGACCATCGATCGCGTGGCCGTTCGCCGCCCCCTTACAGTACTCTTCAGTCCCTCTACCGTATGCCAGCCTACGGTAATCAATCGATAGATTACCGTATCCCTCAGCGACCTAGAGTAGCCACAACCCCTTATCATCCTACCGTAACTAATCGATAACCTACCGTACTCCTCCAGGATGATCGATAAATGATTATGATAAATGATTATGACTCCTCCAGCTGCCCTCCGGTGCCCCGGTCGACTTACTAATACCCCGATGTTTAGGCCATGATTATTTGATAGTCTACCGTAATCTACCGTACTCCAGCTGCCCTCCGGTGCCCCGGTGGACCGCGTGGTTCTCCGGTACTCGCAGCCCGCGCACCGCGCCTTCTTCGCTTCCGTCATGCAGCGCCTGCAGCAGCCGGAGGTCTCGCCGCGACAACTACTCGAGGGTACGGTAGTCAACCAATATCTGAAGGGAACAGTAGGTTTACGGTAGTCGATTGAAAACTGATTAGTACCGTATGTAGTAGCGTGTTCGGAGGGGTATTGGAGCCCAGATACTGTTGATTGGTGTTGTGTAAGTGAGTTACGGTAAATAGGGAGTACGGTAATCAGCCGCTAATCAATCGATTGCAGCCCTTTCGAGTGCCGTGGACGAGATGGAAGCCGAAGAGGCGAGGAAGGCCGAGGAAGAGAAGGTACTGTACTCAATCGATAACTGGTTACTGTAGACTACAGTATCTGATCGAGAACTGACTTTTCCAGGCCAAGGCCGAGGAAGAGGCCAGACGAGCCGAGGAGGAGAAGAGACGCATTGAAGAGGAGAAGATGAGAGAAGCGGAGGTACTGTAGAATAGATATTGTAGTTGGCGATCGATAACTGATCTACCGTATCCTTGCAGGAAGCCAGGAAGGCCGAGGAGGCCGCGAGGATTGCCGAGGCCGCTCGACGCGCGGAGGAGGAGGCGCGTCGCGCGTTCGAAGAGGCCAAGAGAGCCGAGCAGGAGAAGGTATACGGTAGATTACGGTATTTTCTTATATTACGGTACCCGATCGATAACTGACCTACCGTACCTCAGGCTCGAGTCGAGGAGGATGCCAGACGCGCCTACGAGGAGACGAAGAGAGCCGAGGAGACGAAGCGTATGGAGGAGGCGGGAAGGGCCCTACAGGTTACTGTACTCAGTTATCGATTGGCTACCGTACCCCAATCAATAATCGATTTTCAGGAGGCGAGAAAGGCGTACGAAGACGCGAAGAAGGCGCAGGACGAGGCGCGACGTGCCGAGGACGAAGCCAAGAAGGCAGCTGAACAGAGGTACGGTAGCCGAGGAGTACGGTAGGGCGATCGGTGATTGATTATAAAAAGCAGTTCACGATCAACCTACCGTATGCCTACCGTACATTCAGTGCCCGTTCGTGCGGCGTCTGCCTCAACCCTTCTCCTTCGGCACGCGCCGTCTTCGCTACGTGCGGCCACGTGGCCTGTCTCAAGGTGAGTATCGATTAGTTGGAACTACCGTATCCCTTAGACTACAGTATACTTAGACTGCTTTATTTAATCAGTTGTCGATTCACAAACTCATACCGTATCTTCAGTGCGCCGAGTCGGCGGCGGCGCGCGGCGCCGGCCGTCTCGTCTGCCCCTTCTGCGCCGCCCCCACCACCTACATGAGACTGTTCGAGCGAGAGATGATTGCGGTACGGTAGCCGATCGAGGACTGACTTTTTTCGAATACGGTAGCCAATCGATAACTGACTTACAGTATCTCTTTCCAGAAGGGTGTCGAGTCGTCGCCCAAGTCGTCGTCCAGATGCGTGCGCTTCTGCGACAAGAATGTGAGCCGGGAATTAGGAACCGCTATTCCGGATGGCGATCGGGAACTGATTTATTACGGTACATTGATCGCTTCAGGAGGTGAAGGAGTTCGAGAAGGACGAGGAGGAGGCCTCCTCCGAGACTACCGTACCCGGCGAGACTACGGTAGCCCTCCCGGATGGCAGGGGTGGCTACTCGATCGCGTGTGGTATGCCGTGGTTCGGCAAGAAGTAGAGAAGACTACCGTACCCCTACAGTAATCCCCTACCGTAATTGATGTTGAGCTAGACCACGGATGATGATAAAGTCACCTTTTCTGTATGATAAAATTTGATAAAGACATTTTCAAGTCATTCTCTAAGCTATTGCAAGCAACTGTCGTTTGCCCAAAGATCAAGCCAACTGGCAATGACAGAATCAGGATAAAACGTGGGGATTGGGAACGGATCAAGTTACTAAATACATCGTGAGAAGAAAATACGTGGGGTTGATTGTTCTGAATACTAGGGTAGAAATGAGTGGTGTGGAATGAATGAAATAGTCAAAATTTGACCTACTTAAACGGACAACAAAATCATCTCATGTCGATCAAAGCTTTATTTCATACATGAATATAATATTGTGTTGGACCACGTAAGATTCTTGTAGAGAGTGGCTTCTTTCGGAGTGGCCAGAGATCGGAAAAGAGAGATTTTAGATCAAAGATCAGAGATTTGATTAAAAGATCAACGATCAAAGATCATCACTCACCTCTGCTCATTCTTCGTCCGACTCCGCCCATTCTCCTCTCGCTCTTGCTTCAGCTTCGGCCTCACGATATCTCTTGTACTCGCGAATCGTCGAAACTGTGTACGCAAGCACTGAAACATTTGGGAAGTGTATTGTCATCGAGGATTCACGTCTATGCGACATCTCAACATCGTTAGCTCTTGAAAATCGAAAAGCCCATTCAAGACTTCAAGCAGCAGTGAACTAGCGGTGTTAATGTCGGAATCTCCCGACTATTTGATGAAGGTAGGGCTCACTTGCGGCAGTGAGAACGGCAACCAATCCGACGATTGTGTTGAGGAAAGGCCCGAACCACGGCTGGAGGTAGAACTCAGAGCGAGCGATAGCTACGGGCTCGACCGGAATTTCTGCAATTTTGGTCGTTATATTAAATTTCCAGTTTAGCCTCTTTCCTTGAGTTGCGTGAAAATACGCTAACCTCTGCAGTGAAATGTCACGTTGCTGGGATCGAATGGGAAGTAGCCGGTTACTGACAATTGTTAGTGATAAATAATGATTATTATCAACTGTATTCTCACCATTCCCATTGTAGATGAGAGTCCCGATGTTGGTATCGCACTCAATCGACGCAATATTTTTAATCTCCTCGCCATTGATTATCGCACTGCAATTAAATAAATATTTTATGTATATTTCGTGTCTTCAATGATGTTACAACTTCTCTGTGTGTTGAATATGTCCTTGCGTGTGTTGAGGGCGTGGGTCGATAACGGTAGTCGTTTATCGGGCGAATCAATATTTACAGGGCAGCAGCAACTAGGTAGAAGGGAAGAACGAGAGAGAGCTCGTTTACGTCAGCAATAGGCGGTTTGAACCGCGCAACAGTACACTTAACAATCGTGGTGAGAGTGACACGATTCGAATAG
>LS519768.1:191942-211271 GCA_900490845.1 Pristionchus japonicus | reverse complement strand
AGGGAAGAACGAGAGAGAGCTCGTTTACGTCAGCAATAGGCGGTTTGAACCGCGCAACAGTACACTTAACAATCGTGGTGAGAGTGACACGATTCGAATAGTGAGAGCACGCGACGCGACCGCGACGCGAGTCTGGCGGGGCGCACTTATTACTGGTAGAAACAATATCAGTACTGCTTTCTACTCTTGTACACAACACTGTGAAAACTTAGTATGAATATTTTGAATTATGATTTTAAAAAATAAACGAAGGCAACTCACGATAGCGTATGCGTGTCGGGACAGGACGGCATACTAGTTGAAGCGTTCTGCAATCATAATCATTTTTAATTAAAAAATTCAAATAATTACAAGTTTGCAATCCCCGGTGCAGCCTTGGATGATCTTCTTGCACGGAACTGGAATACACAATTAATTAATCAATTAATTAATTAAACAAATAAATCGCACATTGCTCCACACACTCCACTTCGGTCGTCTTCTCTACAGTCTTGCTTCCGATTTTCCACCTGAACTCTCCACTCTCAATCTTAGTGCAAGTTGCCTCTTCATTTGTAATATCATTATCCATTTTGAAGAATTTCGAACTGGATGGGCACTAAAATTTATATTTTGTTCAACATTGGAAAGATAAAAACTCACAGTGAGATACCAGCAACCTGTTGTATCATTAGAGATGGTTGGGGTGGCGTAAAATGTGGAATTCGGTGGTTCATAATTGCAGAGAGAGCAGACTGAAATAGCAGACATCAGAGATCACAGCGTTATTCTAACGAAGAACCTTTGGCGTAGCACCGGGCATAGAAAGGTCCGGTAGGCTTAGTTTTGGTTGCTCCTGCCTCTCCAATAGTTTCAATCTCGTAGTAAAAAATATTACTAGAGTCTTCATACACACATTGCATTCCTTTTTCAGGCACATCTACATAGGAGGAACCGAGTTTGTATCTGAATTTGTTATCATTCCACTTCAAGATAGAAAGACTTGCTGTAGGTTGAAGTGCGAATTTGTGCATACAACTTCTTTTCTATCGACGAATGCCTCAACAAGAGTTATGCGATTTGTCAACGTCATTTGTGTTACCGGAACGACCGCGTCCTCAGGAGATGTGGAGGGTTCAGATAAAACATTTGTAAAATCGCAAGCCACTGTGAACATTTATGTTTGCAATTGACTAGTATTTCTACAAGCTCACTTTTTGAATTTACGTCAATCAAAAAGTTGGAATCATCATCCAATGTGTCCATTGGAGCGTCCGAAACTAATTTCATTTGCAACCCACTCGCTTTCATAATCTATAAAGTAAACGAGGAGTGGAAAAAATCGCAAGAGTCGCACCTCCGTTGTTCCATCACCGACCCAAAATTGGCAGGAAATAGGTCGGGAAAACAATGGTTGCAGTTCTGCAAACGTTCGGAATGATGTCAACGCATTGTTCACTGGTACCTTCGAATCCGGAAATGGCAGAGCTTGCTTGTGATATAGATCCATTCTTCTTGCATGAGAACAACTCGGTCGTTCCATGGAACAGTTTCACGTATGTTGCTGATGCAACGAACGACTCCAGTACAACCAACCATCGCTTATTCGTTGCAGGTCTATAGAAAGGATTGGCGTCCAGGCGCTTCTGCCGTTGGGGGGTCTTTCACTTTCCCCCTATCCCCTCCCTCTCATTCCCTCTCCCTCGACTCACTCCGCACGGTTGTCTCCCGCACGAGTGAGGGAGAATGAAAACCAATTTGCTCGTAACTCAATTAACACAGGTCTCCTGTAAAAACGTAGGAAAACGAAACACTTTTGCGACACGGAAAAAATTTTGGTCCCTGACATGGCTGATTCTATTTTGACTAGCTAAAGGGAGGGCGTTGATAACGTTTTTGCATTTTGATTCTCGAAATTTGCATATTCAATGAAGTTTTTAGGCTTTCAACTTCATATAGCTGAATATCGCTCGGTTTTTGACCTATCGAGTTCTAATTTGTTCTAATCGATCGACAATTTCCTCCTCTACAAATAACTCCACTAAGGGTATGGTTTAAATATGCATCTTCGGTGCGAAAACCCCGAAAAACACTTTTTGAGCAAACATTATGCAAATTATCTCGAAACTTTCCTGAAAAGGGTACGAATATTATTTTCGATATCGATTCCCCATCCCCGATTTGGTAACCCTGATTTTTCCTGGGTCTCAACTCGTGACCCCCGATAGGGCTACTGTTGTAGGATTCCAGAACTTGGAATAATTGTCACTCATAGTACATGTTTGATCAAAAATCTGCTCAAACTTATGATAATAAGCAAAGCTTGACCTTGTTTTCCATTGCTCTAGGCGAGTCTGACTGGAAAGACTTAGTGGTCCGAACCGTAAAAATCACCCGTAATCGAGTTATTACCGAAAATGAGCTTTGAGCGCAAATTTTTCTAAGTTCGGAAAGGCCCATTTCTCCCTTACAGTAGCCCTATCGGGGGTCACGAGTTGAGACCCAGGAAAAATCAGGGTTACCAAAACGGGGATGGTGAATCGATATCGAAAATAATATTCGTACCCTTTTCAGGAAAGTTTCGAGATAATTTGGATAATGTATGCACAAAAAGTGTTTTTCGGGGTTTTCGCACCGAAGATGCAAATTTAAACCATACCCTTAGTGGAGTTATTTGTAGAGGAGGAAATTGTCGATCGATTAGAACAAACTAGAACTCGATAGGTCAAAAACCGACCGATATTCAGCTATATGAAGTTGAAAGCCTAAAAACTTCATTGAATATGCAAATTTCGAGAATCAAAATGCAAAAACGTTATCAACGCCCTCCCTTTAGCTAGTCAAACTAGTATCAGCCATGTCAAGGACCAAAATTTTTTCCGTGTCGCAAGCGTTCCTACACTTTTACAGGAGACCCGTGTTAAGTCACTCACTCTGAAGAGATTATGTCTCTCAAAATTAAAACTCTCTCGCAATTCTCATTTACATCCCACCTCAGCCTATATAAGTGCTGATTCACATTTCTCTGGTTCAGTCCATCGCCCTCCTATCGGAGGAGGGGGAGGGGTGCATTCGCCCCCGCGGACTTGGTCTCCTCCGAGAGGGGAGACCGCCCTCTTCATTGCGAGGGAGAGGGAATGAGAGGGAGGGGATAGGGGGAAAGTGAAAGACCCCCCCCCCCCAACGGCAGAAGCGCCGGCGTCCATCATGAATCACAAAACTGACCTGATCATCACTATGCCAGCACAATCATCAAACAGCAGTTGACTGCGAATGCGAAAAAGGTATGCTTGACGACTGTCGTGATAACATTGCATCCATGTGATGCAAGCCTGAAAAGTGTAACATGTTTGGTTAGAGTAGATTTTGTGGCTCACGAATTGCCTGCATTCACTTATTGCCACATCAGCCTTCCTCGCTTCTCCACACAGCAGCAGAGCGATGAAAACGACAGGCAAGATCATCGAGATCTGGAAATTAGCAGTGTGTGATTGAACTCATGAGATCCTCAGGCAACATCTTTGAACACTAGCGGATGTCTCAGGAAAAAATTTAGGTTGACAATTCAAGGAATATTTCCTTACACACGGAATAGAGGGGTCACACTGCTCATGAGTACCGCTACTGTTCCGTTTCACCAGAGAACAAAGTCTCACCTCTGCAGCGCACACAACAACGGTCGACCACTCAGAACACGCGCAAAAGTCGATAATGAGAGAGGAAGATTCTCAAGCAAACATCCTTGATTGCCTAATCTCAATATTAAACTCTTCACCCATTTTCCTCCATTCGCCTCTTCCCTCATTCTTCCTCTTTTCATCCTTCACGAGTGGTCTCCGAATATTCGCATCTACTCAGATCCACAGCTTCTCTCATCGTATGAATCGATTGACAGCATAACGTTGAGATAAAAATTGTTTCCCGGGTCGTTTGTCGTCCACACTGTCGTGTCCAGAGCAAAGGCGATGATTGAAAAGGTGGTCAATCCTTTGAGAGAAAGAAACTAGACCGTACCGATTGTATTTGCTTGTATCAATTTAAATGCTGTTTTTGCGATAAAATCAATATTGTGCAATCCTTGTTCACTGCATTGCAAGATGTCTGGGTTTTGCTGATTCCTGTTGAACGGTTTCTCTCAGATCAGGTAGTAGCGACTTCATAATTCAAGATGTTGATCTACCGATTCTCCGTGACCTCTTGACTTTTCACCACCTTGCTCTCTCGTTTTACGACAAGAAGTCCCTAAACGGCTCCGTTCCCACCTCCCCATGTATTCGAACACGAGTCCGCACCCTCTGGCACCGTCCGATCAGACATCCGTCTAGACATTACGACTGCAGCTTCCGATTGTAGCAGAGGAATCAGTCTATCAGTCGCACTACACGTGTGGTGACTTTCGCTCTCTTTCTTGTCTCTGAGTTCACTTTCACCTTCCCATTCCCAGACATGCCTCCCTGCTCTACTCCCGATGCCCCGAAGAGAATCCCGTTCTCGCGTAGGAACGAATGCGACGTGGACAGTAAGAGGAGAAGGGTGAGTATCTCTTCTATTTTCAAGTTAAATAAATACAAATTAAATAAATAATAATGTATCTTTCAGATCATATCGCCCGATGCTTCTGCATCAACCTCCTTCTCTTCTCTGCCTTCAGTCCCTGATCAGTCCTACCTGGGAGCGAACTTCATCACCATCAAAGCTCTGGGCGAAGGCGATTTCGGAGTGGTACGTTGATTTTCGAAAAGATTTTCATCAAATCAAGCTTTTTTTTTGGATTCACGAATGTTGAAACTCGTCATTCCAGGTGAAAGAAGTGCAGTCCAGACACTCCCCAGATCGATTCGCTTTGAAGACTTCAAAAGTGGACAAACTGAAGGTCAAGAGTGGTTTGAACTACGGCAAAGATCACATTAATGAGGTAAATTGGTTTCAAAAATTATCATAGGCTTCGGAAATAAATTAACTGTTGATTCTAGTAGCGATGAAATCCAATAAAGTATTCTGCCTGAAACATAACAGTTATCTCTCGCCCACATTTTGCCATCCTAATGTTCTCATTCGGCCTAGTGCCGAACTGATTGTACCCAAATAATCATTAAAGATAGCTCTATCCCAATCAATTTCCAGGTCCGCGCCCACAGCTCTCTCCTTCCCCACCCTCACCTCCTCCAGTTCCACCAAGCATGGAAGGAGGACGGACATGTGCACATGCTGCTTGAGCTGTGTGAGGATTCGCTCGATGGCTACTGGAGGAAGATGATGGAATTGACCCAGAATGATGTCAAGGCGGTTTTGAAGGACATGCTGACTGTGAGTTTCTCATTTCAATTTGTACCGCATCTGCCGACACTAACGTGCACAATGGTGCTGGTCGAAATAAAAAAGTTTATTTATGTAATAAAAAAATTTCAGGCCCTTAACCACCTCTCCTCTATCAACATGGCCCATCTCGATGTCAAACCCGGAAACATTCTCAGAACTGAGGGTGGAGTGTACAAACTAGCGGATTTCTCAGTGGCTGTGGATCTGAGCAAGGTAGGCCTTCATCTATAAATCTCTGCATGAACACGCAGACATGGGGAAGGGGAGGAATAATCAGTCAATCAATCAATAATACCGTATTCCAGACTGCGAACTCTCACGCAGAATTCGGCGACGGACGATTCGCCGCTCCGGAGCTGCTCAATGGAGTTTTCTCTCCCAAGGCAGATCTGTTTTCCCTTGCAATGTCTTTAATTCAGGTATCCGTCCCGGCCTCGGCTCAACTGACTGGAGAGGAATGGAAGGAGGCGAAGGGAGAGGGGAGACTGGCTGAAAGGGTTGAGAAAGGTTAGTTCCCAATCACTTTAGAATCTCGCTTAATTTTCGACAATTTATGTGGGAAAATTATAATTGCAATAATTTCAGCACTCTCCGGACCTTTCAACCTGAAGGAGACTGTAGAATCGATGCTTCGGGAACATTCAGCCCGTCCTTCGGCAGAGGATCTGCTCAGCAAGTTTTACGTTGATGCGATAGAGTTCGAGTTCGAAGATGTGAAATCGGTGGTAAGTAAAAAATCCTTTTAAATATTTTCTAAAAAATTTCCTTTAAAAAAAGTATATTATGCACGATACTTTTGATTTTGCGGTCGATTTCTATGGGTTTCCCTACAAATATTAGATTCGGTATTCAAAATTGTCTCTTTTCAGAACAACATTCTGCGCGACTCTATGAGGAGAATGTCTCTATCTCCGATGACTGAGCGGGAATTGAGAAAGAACAAGTCTCCTCTTATGAAAGGCTCCGAGGTAAGCATATCACACCATTCTCATTTAGATTTTCATCAATCAATATTACAGTACCACAACACCGTCTTCCACACCGATCCTGCATTCTACGAGATTCAGAAGCCACTCCGTCAGAGAGTTTCGATGGAAGGGAGAAGAGCCCCGAGAAGACCGTTGTTTGATTGAGTCGTGTATTCGTTATTTAACCCCTCCTTCCCCCGCCCTTAGTATCTAGGTTACAGTTAGCAAGGAAAATCACATTGATCGCGTGAATTTTGAATTATTGATTCAAATCGATTAGCCATGCTTTGCCGATGGGTTGTTTGAGTTTCAGAAGTCATCAGCGGGCGTCGATTGTGTATTTCCGCGCTGAGTTTTAACAATCACATTGGTTCACATTGGTTAAATTTGGTATTTGAATAGTGGAAAACGGTGTGTAAAACTAGGTTGAGATGTTTGCTTGTTGAATGTTGGGTACTTGTCTAGTTTTCCGGAAGAGTGTCTATCCTCCATTCACCCCGACCAGCAACCCTGTGATTGGAAAAATCTTATTAGGAATGAGTGAAACTCAACCATTCTTCCGGGGAACTAGACAAGTGCCGATTGTTATTTTATTGTACGACTCATTTTCGTTCTGAATAAAATCTCACCCTCTCAAAATGCTGCATCACTTGCTACGCACTTTTCGTTTTTTTGTTTTGTTTTTCTTGTCTTTTTCGCACTGCTCACTCGCTTGATTTTATTCGTACGTTCTCATTTCCAACCACTTCCCTTCTTCACCGAACTTCTCATCGAACTACGACACAACTCGATGCAACCTGCTTTGTGCGCTAAACAGGCTCATTGTTGTGCGAGATCTGCGTGACCGCGACCTTGACACAACTTCGTGACGCGCTCTCTCGCTCTGTCTGACCGACGAGGGATTGTGCGGCATCTCAACATCATACCATTTTGCGTGCAAGGTCGGTCACGCAGTGAGCGAAACTCGATTCGAAACAGAGCGGGTATAAAACGGATCGAGCTGAGAGAGCGGAAGTTAACCCCTGCTCATAATGTTCAGACAACTCTTCGTTGCGCTCTTCCTCATTATTGGAGCCATCGCTGCTCTCCAGTACGTTTGGTTTGCTTTTTTTCGAAAATATTATTATTGTTCGAATCGACATGCAATGCAACGAGCATTTAGCGATTAGCACAGTCTCTGAAAATGATGTGACAATGCACTGAATGGAGAGACTGCACACTTTTAATTACTTTGTGTGACAATTTAAAATGAATTAAATGAAAAAAGTAAATATAGTAAATAATATTCTGAATCAAATTGCGTTACAGGCTCGGCGAGCAGCCCGCACTTCGCATCAAGCGCGAGCCCGGCAACTCCGCCCCTAGTGGCAAAGGCTAATAAGTACGTATTCTACTCTGCGAGAATGACGTCGGCCTTTTTCATAACACTTGATATACTTTGAAGCGATCTATGTAATATTCGCGAGCGAGCCGGTGCTCATTTCAGAAAGCGGGATGTATCATCAAACTCCTCCCTCGAGCCCTGAATTCCTATTACCATCTTCTCTTCGAACCGTCTCACCCAGTCATCGACCCATCTGCTGTACCGATAAACGATTTCTACAAGCGTGATTAAGACAATTGATACTTTTAAACAACAGAAGTTAACAAACGAAGGAAGGTCGTTAGGAGGATGTAGAGTTGCGCATCGAGACCCATACGAATAGAAAAGGTCCGAAAAGAGACGATCCTATGCACTTACTAAAACCTGTAAACGACCCACGAAACCAGAAAAATCGATAATTTCGATTTTATTGCGCTCGTCGAAGACATGTACCCATTCAAGACGCTCCCACCCCAAGCGTCTGTGGCATATTGGTAACGCTTCCGTCTGTCTCTTGATCAACGCGGGTGCATGAAGACAATGCTCGATTCTAATTTGGGAAAGTCCAAGAATAGATAGTACTATGCACAACTAAACAGTTTCAAGTTGCGTCCAGGTTGATTATGAATTGTTTATTTTGCGGAGGGTCATACCAGAGCTGCTACGAAACCTAATTCGAGCAAAGACGACCTTTGAGAACCACTAGTGAAGTTTCGAGCAGAACAGTCACAAAACAGGAATTCTCATTATAAAAGAACATTGAGTTGCACTTCCGACAGGAAACTACAGTCTACTGAAACCCGAAACAGTGTTTTCGAGTAATGTAAACGTAGGCCTCGCGCCCTCTGTTTGCTTTACTTGAGTAATTACTCAAATACTAGCGACTTTAGCCCATCTTCATCTGCTTTTTTCGCTGACAATTCTCCTCTGATCATAACCGAGTCGTGTTATTCCCTTGGAAGGTTGTCTCTTACCGGATGTCGAACTCACGTTTCTTGATTCCTCTTCACTCATTCAAAATGCGTTAACTGCATATTGTTACAGATGCTCCTGAACCCAGCGCTCATTCTTGGCTATACCGCCACCTTCTTCCCGATATTTGTGAGCTTATCAGATATTTGCCAACATTTTTTATATGGAAAAGATGACCTTTTCGAAAGAATTTCACAAGAACTAGTAGCTCAAGTTCAAAGTAAAACCCATAGTTGATGGAAACCATTCAACCGAACATTGATCAATTGATGAAATTCATTTCAATGTTAAATGTCGGAGTTTCAGAGAATCTCTCAGTTCGGTGTCGAGAAAGGGCCGGCGGTTAATCTCTTCAGAGATTACGCTCGGCTCACCCATCACAATGGAATTCAACACAGATTCTACGGTGAAGCCTGTGAGTGACATTGTCATCAGCTGCGCTAATGTAGTTTCAAGACCAGATTTGAACTTCTCATTAACTGCTTTGAGACAATTACGTCTTTTACAGGCACTGACGAGGCATGCAATGTGATATTTGGAGGAGACATTTTCAACAATTCGGTCTTCTCTATCACGAATACCATTGCCCAACTGAAGAGCTACCCCGGCCTGTACAGAGTTTCCCCGCCCGCAATCACGGCCAGAGTAAGTGCTTGACATGTAGAGCTTCCCGGAGCAGCGGGTACTCGCGAATAGAGTGGGATAACGCAAATCCACCTTATACATTCGTTCTCTATTATTCCGTGTAATTCTCATTCGTCACTCCTACCCGGTCGGGGTCGAGCTACCCGCCCCCGTATTGCGCACTCTATTCCACAGCTTAGCTTTGCGCAATTGCCTGTAGATAGCACATTTTCCATGATCGGTGCGAAGTAGAGTTCGAAATACGGGTCGTCGTCTCTTCATTGCACAAGCTCTCTCACCGGTCAGAGCGACGGGAGAGTGTGTAAAATGAAGAGACGATTACCCGTATTTTGAACTCTAGTGTGCAGTCCAACAATGACGTTCTTCCAGTTGGGCTGGTGGGAGCGTGCTCCAGAGAAGGCTCCGGAGGTCGCGTCCCTCGCAAAGCTGGTGGTCTTCCGAAGACCGTTCCAGCTTGCGGGTCTCGCTGCTTGGACTGGCCTCCACCTTCATTCCTCCCTCTTCCCTCCTGCTCCCTACGATCCTCGCTCGGTTAGCAACTCTTGACATCTTTTCGTATTTCGTTGACTACCTTCATAGGGTTTCTCATAGGGTTCTCTTCTTGGAATTTGATTAGATTAAAATTCCAGTTAGAATTCCAATACCTCTTCATTCCTCTTACTCTCTCGCCAACAGAGCAGTCACATTTTTTGTTCGCTTATTGCGATTCCGGAATTCCATTCCAACAAGAGAACCCTAGTTTCTCATTCTGTTCTCGTTCAGGAATACTTCCGCTATCTGATCAGCTCGCGCGACGTCGTGAACACGGCCGGCTCCGCTCTGCTGCTGCAGGGCTGGAACGGAGGCTTCACTGGAGCCGCCGTGGCCACGCAGAAGATCTCGCCCCTGTGAGCTATCTCCCATCAATGCTTTCTCTCAGTGTGGCTTCCCTTGCGCGCTTTGTTTGCTCTGCTTACAATTACTCTTCTCGAAACCACGCTTTATCTATCTCGCAGGAAAAGCTCCTGCATCCTGAATAGTGTGCAGCAGTTCGAATACGGAGCATCGCGAACGCTAATCTTCCATATTCAGGGTAATGGCCGATGTCGTGAGGGAGATCTTCTCTGGGAGACGAAAGCTGGCCGTGAGGGAGAACTTCTTTCCCGCTGAAGATGTGAGACAACCAATTCTGCCCTTCCTTTCTCTCCCCCTCTCCCTCCCTCTCCCTCTCCCTCTAGAATTCAGAAAAGAAAATCTCCTTCAGGAGCTCGTCCTCTTCGGTTCGAACAGCTCCCGCCACAAGTGCACCAACACCATCGACTGCCTTTGGGCCAGCTGCTCCGGTTAGTTTCGGTAGCCTCTGATATACGAGATTGTTCTATTCCAGATGACACGATCGTGTCTCAGGCTTATTATTGGGACGTGATGGAATTTCAGAACAACGGAGGGTGCCGTCTTCGCGAGTGAGTGGCTTTTCGCTGAGAGTCTTGCCTCTATTGCATTTCCGAGATATTTACTGCAATTGATCAGAATCCGCGCCGTCTCCAACACTTCGACTCCCCTGCCCTGGCTCTCGGACTTGCTACTGCACGGAGCCCCCTACGGATATCCTACCAGGTGAGCGTGTTTTCTCCATCTCCTAGCCTTTCCTTGTTTGTTTTCTCCACGCCTCCCCCCTCCTAAAAGTGTCGGATGCCCAATGTGCCCCTGTTGCAGCAGGAAAGTGGATCGCAAGGACTATGACGTCTTTGTGATGCTTCTTCTGACTGCATATCAACAGGACTGGGTGAGTACGCAATGCATCGATCGTTGTGGCATTTGAAATTTCTTATTCTAATTGCATGTTCGCTATTCCGATATTCAATCGCGGACGAACCCGGAGACCTTGATCATATTCGATTTGCAGATGATGTCGGAGGCACTTCGCCATCTCAACCCGAGGGAGTTCGTGTTGACGATGAGGGCCATTGCGGAGGATGAGGACGACGTGAAGAAGCCGCTGTCACTCGAGAGCCTAGAGGTGAGACACGATGAGAGCGGTGCGGTGAGAACATTCGGATGATAACCTACTGGAACCATTTGCATACGCCATCTATCACATTACAGTTGCTCCCTCGCCCCCATTAGAATCTCATCTAGTAGGCGATTATCCGAGTGTTTTCATCCGACGTAATGCCATGAGAGCTTTCGCACCGGAGAGAGAGAGCAAGCATGCAGATCCGGAAAGTAGTGTGCACGAAATAGGAAGTGTGGGCGTCGAGGGGGCTTACGGGCGAACTTTGAGTGCATTGCAGATAGTCTTCTACGGACTTCTCATCGGACTGGGCCTGTGCGGAGTGACTTGCCTCGCGGAGAACATCTACTCTCGGTACTTCTTTCAGTAGTGATTGTCTCTTCTTCTCTAATAGTCATTCTCTGTCCTGAAAGTGATATTTCGAGAAACAACCATCGACCCTATCCACGTAATAAGTAGTCCAATTGCAGCTTGCATCGGGGCTCGACGAATACCGTCCGCACCCTCGTCACGGCGGCTCGCTCCATCCCCTGCCCGGATCTCACGGCCAACCCCCATCCGGCAGTGGAGGATCAGCTGTGAGTAGTGAAGGGAGAAACACCCGATTGCGTGTTCGCTAGATGTGTATCGTTCCTGGTTCTTACAAGATTGATTCGTTTGAAGTAGATATATCGTTCCTGGTGAGAGTTCTCATAAGACTGATTCGTTTGATGTATATCGTTCCTGGTGAGAGTTCTCATAAGATTGATTCGATTGATGTATATCGTTCCTGGTGAGAGTTCTCATAGGATTGATTCGTTTGATGTATATCGTTCCTGGTGAGAGTTCTCATAAGATTGATTCGTTTGATGTATATCGTTCCTGGTGAGAGTTCTCATAAGATTGATTCGTTTGATGTATATCGTTCCTGAAGAGTTATTCGCATGATGTATCCAGCAATTGTATTCGTTCGCAACCCCTTTTACCCTCATTGCCAGCCGAATTGATCTTTGATAACCATTCCCTTCTCTTGCTCCCAAGCACCCCTCCCCCGGCCTTCCTAACTCTCGCCGTATTTTTATGTGGATCTGCAACTTAATGGAAATGAATGAATTAATTTATGACTGTGTGAGTAACAGTAATAAAGTAATAGTAATGTACATGCATCAACTCGCTCTTGCCAGTCTTCCTTTGTGCTGTCTTCTCCGGCTCCTTCGCAAACAAAGCCCGACTCCGAAACTGGCACAAGCCACAGCACAGACTCTAATTGAATTGATGTCTAAAGACAATTAGTGTTTGCACATTTGGACTCATGGTTCTATCGTCTCACAAAGGATTGATGCTGAACTTATGATCGTGAAGAATAAAATGAGACGTTATGGCCATTTTCCCTGTTGCTAAGTTCCTAACTTCAATTTCCGTTCTGATATCAACATCACAACCAAACACCAACTCATACGTCCGGACGCCCTCGCTACTTCCTCCCCATCACATTATTGCAGACTGCGCGTAAAGACTCTGCTCTGAACAACAAGACGTAGATACACTCTACTTCCTCCATTTGCCTTATTGCAGAATGTCTGGTATAAACAACACGATGTGGATTCTTTTTGACCTATACTATCGCATAGTGTGCGTAATGGCTCATTTTGCTCTAAACAACAACACGTAGATTCCCTACACTCTACTTCCTCCAAGCAACCAATGCCAACTCGCACTGACGATGAAAGGGAAACCATAGTCTATGGACCTTAGATGAGCTGAACTTTGCGCTCTCTCCATTTCGCCTGCTCTCTCGCTCTTTCTGACCAAAGGGATTTCATCCAAGATGGAAAAATCATTGAAGAGCTAATCCCATCCGGCTTCCAAGCTGGAAGCAGTATTACTTCTGTCTTTCCTAACCTTTCCATCATATTACGTCTGAATCAGAGATCTGATATGAATCCTGCGTTCTGGGAAACGTTCATGGACTATGACTGAGATCAAGTCGGGTTTCCTTCTCTTTTCATGGTCAGAATGTCTCCTTTTCCGTTTTTCGCAATTAAGCAATTAGAATAATCAATTATCAATAAACAATAAGCATAATCATACTTTATCTGGCACCGGTAGCAATAAGAACTCGTTCTGCAGCGTGGGGAATAAGTGAATAGTGCTTGAGAGATCAGTCAACAGTCGCGAACCGTAGTAGCTTCCGCTTGGAAGAAGTCCGTTTGGAATCCTCAGACACTGAAATTGGAGATTGAAATCGGATGAAAAGATGAGTCACAGCTTCTAATGCTTCATATCCAATCAGGCAACTACTACATTCTACATGCGATTGAATCACTACCACCCACACTTGAAATACGAGAAGCAATTCATTCAGAAAAAATCTTGTGTGCTAACTACAACTTCATGTTAGTCACTAGAAGCAAAGTTAGTAAAAGTTAGTAGCACGCTAGGTTGCGAAACTTACTCGAATTAGGGAAGATTGGAGATTCCTACGAATAGTTTGATTCATTCATGTTCAAAAAGTGTCTTTTCTAACGTTTTTCATTATTTTTCGTTATGTTTTGGCCAGAAAACAGGTATTCGAAATTGAAATCAGTGCTTACATTCTTTGGCTTCAATCTCATTAAACTCGTCCTCGACTGCCTCATCGATCGATTCGGGTTGGGAGCTGGTCCTGGAACGAATATTGATTTATTTTTTGGAATTGACACAGAGAACAACTATCTAACTGTTTCCTTCAAGATTCTGGAAAGAATAATTGATTTGCATTTTTGCAAACGATAGCAGGGGACAACTATCGAACTGGTTCGTTCAACGCTTTGAAGGATGAAACCGAACCAATTTTCGCGGAGACAAGGTGAGTAAACATATGATAGCATCTTTATGTTTTTGACCGGGCAATTATAGTTTGTGAAATTTACCTAGAAGTGATCATCAACTGCATCTGGTTCTTCCTTCCTCCAGTACTCGCCAGTCTACTCCCATCTCTATTCCACTCTCTTCTACACCACCACTCTACACCACTCTATTCACAACCTTATCCATAATTGTCCATAAATCAACACATTCTCTACTCAATCTTTGTAGTCAATCTTTACCGTCCCGTTTCCTCACCTAGAAGTGATCATCAACTGCATCTGGTTCTTTCTGCCTCCAGTGCTCGTCAGTCTGGGCCTCCCCAAAACTTCTCGCCCCTTCCCTTCCACTACTCCCATTCTAGTTGTGCCCGTCCCTTCCTATCCTATCGATCAGACCAGGGTTATAAATCATTCTATTCCCTTTGAAGGTCTATGAGTATTTTACTATTTTTACTTGATTTTTAATTGTTTTGGATTTTTGAAAATAGCAACGGATAAACGCACCTCGACGTGATCATCAACTGCATCTGGTTCTTCCTGCCTCCAGTACTCGCCAATCTGGGCCTTCCCACCACTCCTCGGCCCTTCCCCGCACCTCCCCGAGCCATCCCGAAGGCACTCCGACGTCGTTCACGTCTGAAATTGCATTAGAATGATTTCATTTTTAGTCATCCATAATCTTCAGACAATTTCGTTTCAGTCATTCACTATACTGGGATGTATTTTGTATTAGCATTAGGCCAGCGCTTCTCGGTGAACATAAATTAGGATTCTTCTTCGAGTTTCCCCCGCCCGACGAAAGACCAACGAAATCTAGTCTTCAATCGTCATTCCTAGTCATGCGAGTCGCCTAATTTGCATGCCAATGAGCGCTCGTGTTTGGAGTAAGGATGTCAGAATTAAGAACGACTCTCCTCATTTCCACACTCTCTAACCGATCAGACAGGCGAGAGAGAGAGTGTGAAATGAGGAGAGTCACTCTTAATTCTGACATCCCTAGTTTGGAGTCTGATGATGCAGTCATGCAGGATATTATGGACGAAGCAGGAAGTGGAATTGCATTTGTTGAATATCAAGAATAGCGCTACATTGCATGAGAAATGCGTACTTTGAGCTTGCGATCGCATTAGGCAAATTTCTACGCCGATTATTGAATGAGTATGATTAGTCATTAGACTTCGAATTACGGGTCGCCGTCTCTTCATTTCACACATTCTCTCGCACTCTGGCCGGAGAGAGACTGTGTGAAATGAAGAGACGGCGACCCGTATCTCACCTCTCAGCCTCCTCCGGGAACATGCCCAGCTCCAGGGCTTTCTGTGCCGCGACTGCAGTTGTGAGAGCGACTCCGTTGACCTGGGAAAGGCATTTTATAAACTCCTTTCATTTGAAAGACGAATTGGAAACCAGTATCACAAATAAAATATTCGAAGTATGCCGATTCGATTTTCCTGAGGTAGTGCTCGATTTCTTATTGTTTCTTTATTCAAACTCACACTGCATTCAAAATCATTGATGGTTCAATGAGCAAAATGGGGTCACAAAATACAAAAACAAAACGAATCCTCACCCGTGTCCTTCTCTGCAGTACAATCATTCTCATTTCCCGTCTATTATGAGAGTTCTAGACTCGGATAGAAGGGGATCAAGTCGCTACAAAACGAGTCCTCACCCTTGTCCTCCTCTGCAGGCCCAGCCACTGCTTGATGATCGATCTGTACTTGGAGGAGAAGAAGAGGTAGACGAAGAGGGAAGAGGAGGAGTTGAGCGAGATGAGGATGTTGCCGAGCTGGAACAGATCTTCTATAGGTTTCAAGCTCATTTTTCGTTCCATTTCGCAGATTCGTAGTTGTTTTTGCCATTGAAGCATTGCGTTATGTTTCAGGACTCAAAGAAACGGTGTAGCGGTTTAAGTTTTTCGATTTTTCTCAGGTTATCACGGATAAACACTAGCAAAAGGTTGAGGAGTTGAGCGAGATGAGGATGTTGCCGAGCTGGGATAATTATTATCCTTTTCTTGTAATCGAACATTGTGTTTCACAGCTAGATCTCATTCGGGGAATTTTAACAATCTGTTTCAGAATGAACGGCAATTTAAATAATGCCGAGCTGGAAACAATACTTTTGCTTCCTCCGTTCAGCTTTCTCGCTTTTCATCATTTTGTTTGACAGTTAGATCTCGTGAAAGCTGATCACTTGATGGTGTTCAACGTCTCTTAATTTCATTCAACATGCAATCGGATCGAGGTTTTTCTATTCATGTGCTGATATTTAACTGTAGACGCAGTGAAGATTTGCATTCTGTTTCAGAACTCACAGAAACGGTGTTGCGATTCAAACTGTTCGATTTCTTTTGGATTTTCAAGTGAAAATATCGGAAACCGATCTTACCTCGACACTGATATCGAACCAAGCCTGCGGTTCCCTATCCATTTCTTCATTGTTGTCTGCGTCCTCGTTGGAAGTGTAGATGCGCCAGGCCTGGAAATACCCTTTTTCGGTTTTGTACATTCGAAAAGACGTTTTATCAATGCTATCCATTCCGGTTTCAGCGCAAATCTTCGAATGTTTATTGCAGGATCAGACTGGGAAAGGCAAGTCTTATCCCTGAGCTGATCCCGAAACGTAAAGAAACCCTTCAAAGGTCTAGCGTGTTGAGAATAAGTCAAAGACTTTCAAAGAATCGCATCGACGGTACTCGCAAAAAAGTATGAATAGAGATGGAGTTGATACGTTCAGACAATTGAGCTCGTTTTGAAGCTGTACTGTGAATTCATGACGCATCATTTTTGGCATGCATCACTTTTGAGATAGGCAAGATACAAAAAAAATCCCCTACGTCTAAACAGACTCTCCGAAGTCCTCACCTCAACACAATTATTCAGGAATGGAATGACGTTGCAGATGAGGAAGATGAGCACGATGGCAAGCAGCATGAAGGTGACCTGAACGGAGAGTTCGGTACTTGTGGAGTTCACCGGAAGGATGGCACAATCGCTCTTCCGGGGAGTTCCATAAGTGCCGAGAGTTCAATATCTGTTCATTTCATCACTCCTTTGCTAACGCTGCCGAAAGAATAGGAGACATCTTTGAATGTACTGCTACGATCGTGTTTCATTATGTTGTTAAGTTGTTCAGTTGAATGATACTCACAGATCGATCTCTCAGACCTCCCTTGAGCGAGGATGGAGTCGGTTTCATGCCCGGGCTGAAAATGAGTTTCTCTCGGTTTTCGTACAGATGATTGGTTTCAAGTTCGCGTGAAACCAAGTAAATCAATAACTTACGAAACGTTGGACAGCTTGGAAAACTTGCTGAACACATCAGAGTACTTGCTCGCCTTCAGAAGTTGGAAGTTTTGCAGGATTCGACTGGAATAACAAATGTTAATGCTTGTTGTATTTTTGCCCCTTTTGCTCTAACGCACAGTCTATTCGGCCTAGGAAGTTCTGCAGGATTCGGCTGGAATTCAAAGTTTTAAATACATTCACCACATACTTGCATCATCTTATCACAATTCCGAGATTGTCTATGCATTTCAGTCTAAGCTTTGCTTCATTTTGTTGCACTTGGTCTTACACTACCTGACATGATTCCAGTTAAAATCCCTCAAAAGAAACAGGATTCCTCCACCAATTTCGTCCCGCTCCCACATAAATTCCCGTGTGTCTTCACCGTTGTGCGGCTTCCATAATGGATGGGAGGCACATGCAAGGCTTCTGATTGTCTGGTTCTCTCCATTTTGTGTGATCTCTAGCTTTCTCTGATCAGTGAGAGCGAAGAGAGTCCTGCTACCAAGCAACAACCCCTTCCTATTCTTTTGAATGTTTGAACTGAACTGGGAGTACGGTGACTCACATTCAGTCCCTTGAAAGAAATGTGATTCACACAGCAAAGTTGCGTGCGTTCAATATCATTCGACCGTCAATAACAATAGCAAGAGTATAATACTGCACGAGAAGCGAGATCAACCTACGCAGAAGAATAAGATGAGAGCCGTTGAAAGAAATTCACTGCTTTTACTTTTCAGATTTCGAAAAAAATCTTACGATCGATTCTCGATCCTCGCCGACGAGTGCATCGACCTCAGATGCGTTGACTGCTTGAGTGCAATGATGATGCGGATGTTGACGACGATGAGGACGGTGAAGGGCACGAGGAACCTGAGGAGATATACTTATACTTTATACTTTATCCACCACGTGGTTAATGAGGTTCAGGTTACAGGGAATAGGCAACAGGTGGTATTAGGGCTCAGACGAGCTGTTTGGGGAGGTTTTTGAGGCAGTCTGTATTATAATTTGACGTGGGGGAGGGTGGATGACAAATGAGGACGGTGAAGGGCACGAGGAACCTGAGGGACGTCAGCGTTGAGATCATCCGATAATCGCCACTTGTGGAGTTCCCCGGAAGAACGAATATGTTTTACCCATTCTATAAACTTGATAGGGGTTGGTGGCCCTATTCCCGAAAATCTTTTTCTTTTTTTTTGTACGCTTTATTTCATTGATTCGAGAAAGAGCTTTCAAAGTCCGCCCGAGATTTTTTTTCTTTTCAAAACCTCTTTGTCTGAAAAGCAATCACTAAAGACATTAATCCTTTTCGGGAATATTTGTGAACTTCAAATTGGTTTCACGTTATCGATGAAAGATTCACCGTGAGAACTTCTTTAACATTCGCCGCTCTTTTTCTCGAGAATAATAATCCCGCACACTTCCCAGAATGTTTCCCTCAATGAGTCCTAATTATTCATCAAATCTCTCTGGGATATTCCTAGTTGCGGGTAAGCTTTGAAGGTTTGGCCAGAGAGCTTGGCAATGTTTTCCAGCATTTGATGTCATTTTCTGAGGTCGAAAGATGAAAAAATAATAATAAATAAATAAAACTTGCATAACAATCGTGTAGATGATCACTTTGGCTATCAGCAGATACAGTCTGGACGCTTTTAGGGCAGTCAGCGTTATTGTTCTGCAATGAAATCTTTTAATTCTCGGTGGTAGATCTATTGGACTTTCGCTCAATCCTTTGTTGAGGCCTTTGTGACACATTCAAACTCAAACATCTCATCTCTCCTGTATCCCTTTCTACGTTTTGAAGTTTTTTAAAAGCATTTTGAAAGCAACGAGATTTTTTTCACTCTTTTGAAGTCAGCCAAAAGCCGAAAACCGTAGATCATTTGCCGGTCCCGCCACATATTTTGTGTCTCGTTCTTTCGGCTGCTTCCTGGCTCATAACAGGCTTAGCTTCCGCTTCCCTTTCCGG
>LS519768.1:137199-191842 GCA_900490845.1 Pristionchus japonicus | reverse complement strand
ACTGCAGAAAAGGTCAAATCTAATGAGAAATGGGATAGTGGACGATGTTTCTGTAGTAATGGACAGGCCCAAATGCGATAATGCGTGTGAGTAATGCGTGAATGCCCTCCTATTCCGGGTTCCTAATCTCCCCTCCATTAGTCCAATCGAGTCATCGAATTCAAGCGAAGATGCTAAGACAGGAATAGAAAGTGATGTCGCCTATTTATTCGGATTCATGAAATAGTCTTAGTCAAAATAAGCACATCAGTGATGTCAGTTCATTCAACCCCATTACAGATTTTAGAACTCTAATCCCTTGATTAGGAGCATTGAAATCATCGCTGGAATAGGATCAAGCTTTGGAATGACGAATTCTTGTTCGTACTAGAAACATCATTCTCACTACATGGAGTACAATGGAATTGATGTTTACGTGCACTTATGGTCAACCACCTAGAGAGTTCATGTTAGTCTGGACGGTGAGTGCAGAGTTCGAAAAATGGGTAAACGACTCTTCATTTTCCGCACTCTCTCGTCTGTCTGACAGGTGAGAGAATGCGTGAAATGAAGAGTCGGCGGCTCGTATTTCGAACCATAGTTGAGAGATTATTGTGAGAAACAGCAATAACATCCATCAACGCCCTGCTGTATGAAGTACGTGCAATTTTCGAGGACACCCGAGATGGAAAACAGTTCAATCCGAAGGGAGCTAATAAAACGGTCGTTGAAGGGAGGATAAAGAACGTAACGAGAAGCGCTATTTGTTTTTATCTGGCTGTAAAGTGACGCATGCGCCTCTATGTTCATTCTCACCAATTTCCTCAAATGTACAGGCTCCAATAGAAACAATACGTAATGCAAGAAGATACACGCTATTGAAAATGATGAAAGCAACAAAGAATGTAAACGAATCTGAACCTCAACCTGAACAAAATCTAAACGAACCTTAATTGCTGATTCCACTGGTGCGAATGACACCTCGCAATCTCCAGTTCCATCCAGGTCGGAATATTGAGTGCAATAGAGAAGAGGATGGAGAAGGCTATGGCTAGGCGGACCGGTTGAGAGGAGACCTGTAAAAAATTGGAAGTCATTTCACATGCTATTCAAATTGTTTTCGTATTTTTAGTTATTTTGTTATTGCATCTACTGGCGACTTTGTTCAAGATCTTACTGCGATGTGTTGCTATTTTTGCTATTTTTTTCTGATTGCTTGTGATTCTTGAGGGGCTTTGTGCTTTGCTCTGTTTTTCTCCTATTTTTCTCCTATTTTTCTCATCATTTGTGATGTTCGAATTGCAGTGCAACCGGATGCTTTTCTTTTCTTTCCGGAAAATTGGATGAGAAATGCATGGGAAAATGTTAATTTTCGGACGAATTTGGAGCACTCGAGCTGCACCCATTCTTCCTTCCAGAAGCTCTATCCGGTAGATAAACAGGTCTATCAAAAATGGAATATGCAGAATTATCCCTTCATTATGTCCTAATACACCAAATGAACGAGATTTGGAGTTGAAGTCATACTCCCCAAAATTTATGTTTTGAGTACCCGCGAAATCCGAAACGTACCCATCGCTTGGCCCGGAACGGGTGGCACACTCCCAGATATCTGTGCACTGACACGAGCACAGTGAAGTAGACTCCGCATGTCTGGGTGATGAGGGCGAGAGGGTAGGCGTACCTGGAAAAGAGTTTCCAATTTTCGGTTAATCTTGCTGCTATTCATCTTTTTTTTAATATTTGTGCCCTCTGTGCAACGAAGGCACAAATCAGGCACGGTAAGATTGCGTACACGTCCCCAAACCCCTCCCAAGGATCTAGAATGACCAATCTACCGCAGCTCAAAATACCCTCCTCGTGAATGAGACCCCACGGTTCACTTACCCTCGTGTCGAATATCAAAACATCACTTTTCTGTGTTCTCTGGCTGAACCGAAGGACCGTATTTTACCTCGGAGTTCATGTAATTCAATTCCGCTTGGAAATTTCACCCGCTCTCTGCGGCTGTTGTTCATTATGCATAGCTGTTCTCAGAACTGCGGTTTCTGGGGATTTTACGGGTCGTGAGATGTGATCCGTGCCTCGTACTTCCCCCGTCTCTTCCCGGAGCGCCGCGAAAACTCCCGCGAAACGTTTTGCTAATGCATGCAAATTGCACTGCACAGAGCACGAGATTGCTAAAGGCTAGGCGTTTCTCACTAGGATTCCCCATCTAACTCATTCTGACTGAAGTACTGAGGAAAGGACTCTAGACAACCCAAGGAAATCTACCCCGTTCAGTTCAGAATGGTTTCACCAATTCAACTCTCTCTAAATGATAAGTCGAGTCAGAAAGATGGCGCTATTGTGTAAAGAACGAGCAGAATGAATAAATGTATCAGAGATGCGAAGGAGTTGCATGAGAGATTCAAAGGCAAAGCCGCGTGATACTTTTGTCCTCTCAAGCAACAACAACGCAACATTGAACATGGGGATCTCGATCGCAACTACAACATGTATACTAGTCAAACCATCCAATTGCATGTTTTTAGTGCACGATACAAAATCAGAGGATGCATCTTGAGTAGATTATTATGCCAAAGTCAAAAACCGAGTTCAGCACGTATGATTCTTTGTGGTGTGAACAATAACTAGAGCATGTTTTCGAAAGAAATAGGGTAACTGAATGAAGGGGAAGTGCAAGGAACAATGGACAAGCAAATCTTTACCATTTTACTCGAAAGCTAGAAAAGGGAGGCCCACCTCACCACAGCATGAGCGGATACGAGTCCTGCAACCCCTACCACTTGACATTCTCATCTAGCTTTCTAAGGGCACCCAGGTCATCAACTTCAAACTTCTCACTCTCCACAGAATTAGTGGATAGCTATCCTGCAGTGCCACCGACTAACGCGCAACTCCAAATGGTTTTATCCCTTTCAATGTTTTCGTCTCTATCCCATGTTTCCTTTCTTTCCAAGGATAACCAGAATGGGGAATCCATACCACAAAATCAGCGTATAGCTATCCTGCAACGCGACCGACGTGCTCATCGCCGCAATTATGAACAGTTTCTTCTCCTACCCGATTCGTATTACTATCTATCCAGGACGGTGCTCAGAAACAGGTAAACTCGAAGTTATCAACCAACTCACCACAGAATGAGCGGATAGCTATCCTGCAGTGCCACCGACGTTGACATCGTGGCGATAACTGGGAAGATGTTGAAGAAGAAGTTGAAGAGGAGCAGGAGGAAATCGGAGATGGAGAGAGCAAGGAGGAAGTGATTCACCTGTAATTATTGTTCGTCTTTTCAAGATGAATTTCGAAAATGAACTGTCTAATGCTTGTAAGATAGCTTCAATTACTGCGATGTGTAATTGAACTGTACTGCAGTGTTTTATAACCCATTTTTCAAGGCTCTCGGCCCCCATATAGTCCAAAATTCGCGTATTTTCTCATTTCTAATACCTGCACTGCACACAAAGCCGTCCTTTCTCCTTCTTCCGTCTCCAATATGCGTCAACACGCCTATTTCGGTGTTATTTCACCCCTAAATATGCGGGCTCTGTCCTTTTCACGCTTCCTCTTTCCCCCTAACACAACGGAGGCCTCAAAGAAAGACACGGATCTCTGTCTCCGTGCCATTTTCGCTCCTTTTTCAAAGACGAAGGTGGCCATATTAGGTATCAGTCAGACCAAACAGAGTGTGGGAGTCCCGTTTCTCCCATTTAGGATGCTCTGTCATGGCTCCTGCCTGAGAAAAGAGCACAGAGAGAGCCCGTTATCTCTGTTTAGCACTTCCTTTCAAGACCGCAGCCATACGAAAGAATATGAGCAATGGAGAGACCCCATTTAGAGAGACTTCGCTTCCTTTAACGTGTTACGTGTTGTGGCTAGCTGAACCTGCGACTCATTTCCGGTATTTGGCAGTTCCTCCGACTTCCTTTTCCCTCTCATCACTCTGCGTCACCACCGGGATGAATATTCCTATTTTCCGGCTCTCCATTCCGCACAATCTCCGGCTCTACATGACCGGATAGAAATAACGGCTCTCGACTCCCTTAGTGGTCAGGAGACAATATTTCCAAAGAGAAAAGAAGGAAATCGAGAGAAAGGTAATAGCTACGTTCCCCGCTTTTCAATCGTATTCGTCGAAAGTCGGATGGATGCGTAGTTCAAACTACGTAGAGTCGTATTTTTCTGCTCGTTGCTTAAAGATTCCGAGGCGAGATAGTGTGTGGAATCGAGAGACGGTGCCTATTTAGAACCTCTAAGACTGATGGATTGAAGTGCGTCAGGCACCTGTCAGTCAATGTGCTGACGGAAAGTGGTCGGGTGAAGGTCGGAAACCCTCATTCTAGGACGTACTCTAGTATGGTAATTGCTCGATCATTGGGGTCAAATTCTTTGGCATGAGTTGGGCAGAATAAGCAGTGCAGAGGTGAAAGAGTATGCGCATTTGGAAGAATTTTTTCAATGACCAGAGTTTTTGGGCGAACGGGAGATTCTGAGCGATTTTCGAAAATGCTCGGAACCCAAGTTTAGATCGCCTGTCACCTTCAGCGATGAATAACGTGCAGTGACGAGACCAATGCACAATTTCGAGAGTTTCGAGAGGAAAACCAGAAAAATATGAAGTGATTCTGATTAAATGTCACTTGCCAAGGTCTCCGAGCACCCGAAACTATAGATAGCAGCTCTATTTGTAGCCGTCTTGTTGCAATTCATAGCTTCCCGTCACAAATCCACTACGGAAATGAAAAAGTGAAACCACTCAATCTTTCTGGCCCAAGCAATTAGCGGTTCGCTGAATGCTTTGAGCATCAAATGGAATATTACTCATCATGAAAGTTATAATTATCCGTCTGCGGCATTATCCCGGAATGTCTCGATTGGTTGACATTTCCGACAAGCCCGACAGTGATCTGCGATACGCGGAGAGGTACTTGAATTGTTGTCGCAAAGCTTCCAGGAATACTCTTTCATGGCATTACCCATTATCGTTCTGTGATCTTACGAGTGATACTCGCAGCGTTGTTTGCAAAGGTTGACCTATGCTCAACCCACTCTATTAGGCTATCAATTACGCTTGCAGAGTCGAGTACGTTCTACCTGAGCCAGGAATAGATTCTATTGGAGCAATGAAACTCAAGTATCACTATCCATACATCATAGACCAGCAAGGAAAAGTGGACGCTGCTGCAAGAGACTACTGACTACCCGTAAATATTAACGATAGAGTTGAGGCCAAAAGAATGAATCAGACACGCACCAACTGCGTCCTCATCTCCGAGTAAAGGAACACGATGATATTTCTGCCTATTAACATTTCTAACGACGGAGCCCCGATTATTTGAGATGTTCCAAAACAGTTGAAAGGTAGCGCAAATGAGGAAAGTTTTCTATTCACTCACCAACTGTGTGCGCATCTCTGAGTCCAGAAAAAACATGATGTTTCTTCCCATTTTTCCATTATCATTCCTAGCAATTTTCACCGAACTAACTAATGAATCAGCTTCCAAGCAATGATAATGCAGAGATATGATTTCACTAACCAACTGCGTTCTCATCTCCGAGTCCAGGAATACAATGATGTTGATGACATTGGTGATCATTCCAGCGAGGGAGAGAGGCATGTTCATGAACAGTCGGAAATCCTCTTGTTGGGCAGTGAAGATGTTGTCCGCCTTAATTGATTAACTGATATTAATTATTATTTGATTTTTCTCGACTTGAAGTATTTTTCAACAAGCATTCTTCATTGTTCATGAACTATGCCTTCCTTTCTCGGAAGTGCAGTCCCGACTTTGCATAATTTAACCCCTAATTACACTGGAAAATGTCCGAGAACTACCCCCTAGGAAGATGCAAAAGTGTGATTCACATGACTCAAGTGTCCTTTCGACTTTTTCTTCCAACCACTTCAGCTCATTCCTATAAATTCCAATGCTAATTGGGTGGGCGAGCGAGACTTTTTCTGGGAAGCGCTCAGGATGAGACACAGATGTGTGCATCCAACTACATTTTATTCTGGCCAGTAATTCTTTAGCGAGATAGTGTGCGAAATTGAGAGAGTAATGGCGATTACTCGTCTCTTCGATGCGAACAATCTCGAAAATGGACGGCAGAGTTGTAGTTACCCAGCAGTTTATAAGGATGACGCAGCTATTTGGGATAGGAGATATGTCTCTTACCAGATTAACGTATGTTTTTAGGTGATCCAAAGGGTTAACCTTGCCTAAGTTAGTCTTTACTTCTCGAGCTGTACTAATAGCTCGAGGATACTAATCTCGAAAATGGAATTTACCGAACAATTTAGCAGCGGAGGTGAGGTTACCTTATCTACTTACCTGATAAACTCATACTCCCAAGGCAATCTTCACATATCTTTACCACCTAGGATTAGCCTCGCCTTTAGGGGGTCTAGCGGGGTCTAAGGTCTAGCCTCACATTACTTTCTACTCACTTACCGAGCAGTTTAGCAGCGGAGGTGAGGGTGACGTCATCTGAGCAGGCGATGTGTATCCAGGACCCCTGCAATTGTTCCTTCCATCTTACTCCCCTTCCTTGGACTCTCTCCATTCCACACGCTCTCTCGCTCTGTCTGATCAAACCACTTCCTCTTTTCCAACAAACCTCGCGAAATAGAGCTACACAAAGGTACGGAGCAAGAATCGCGAGGCTTGCAAGGAAAAAGCAAATAAATACGCGTCATAAAGGTAAAGGGGATACGCCGAAATGCAAATGAGCAGCTAACGTCAGTGGGAAAGGTATTCCTGCAGTGAAAGACACTTGTGAGAGATACAACTCCCGCTAAAAATCGCTCAAAATAGTGTGGGCCAGAAGCGAATACATGGCAACGATAAGCTCCCGAAATAGGGATAAGATATCTTGTGATACTCGCCAATGAAAGATAATTCGATATGGAACGAAGAAAATGAACAAGATGGGATAAAGCGAGATAAGTAGCGATACACCTCGATTCGCTCTCTCACAGCGTTCTGATCCCCATTGTTTTCTACAGACAAGGGTGAACAATGGGATTATCTTTTTGAACTTTCCCGCGAAACCGTAATCGAACTGCAAATTGATCTCGGAATTTAAGAAGTTTGTGAAACGTAACGCAATTCTCCTGATCGCTTTTGTTACAAAATGAGAATCGAGATGCGTTTCAAAACTCCTTTAGAATCCTGAGTTTGCAGTTCCGTTAGGTCAACCCTCACCCTTGTCTGTCGGGATAGAACGCTGTGCTCTTAAATATTGCTGCTTCTCGCTGATTCTGATGCTTGAACAGGAGATAATTCGATATGGAACGAAGAAGTGGACTTGTGATACGAGATAGAGCAAGATAAGTCCTCAATCGCTCTCCCAATATAGCAGCACTGATATCTGATACGCACGAAGATAATTCGATTCGGAACGAAGCCTAATTGCGGCCAATCGAGTTAGTACATAATCACGAGCAAATCTAGTAGAGGCAAGGGCAAGATTGAGACTCATCCCCTTTGCCCCCGCCTCTTCCTACAGACCTCAGGGACTGGAATGACTCTCCCCATTTCGCACGGTTTCTCGCCATTCTGCATTGGAATTGAGTGCATGAGAAGAGGGGTGTAGAAGCCGCCTCTCCTCCCAGAGTCGATTAATGATTTCTCCTTCATCTTCCTCATCTTATAAGGCTTCCTGGCTCCTCACTCTCTCAATTCTGTGTACTATCTCGTCATCGATGACTTATGAGAGATCAAGGAAGGAAGAGAGAGCAGAGGTGATTCTCGTCTCTCAACTCTCACTTTGCCTTCATCATTTAGCCCGGAATACATAAATTCCGGGTTGCGACCGATTCCTGTTTCGAAATGCACTAATTTCCGGTTCGGAATACATAAAAGTGTATTCAAACTCGCTCTGAGGAGCTGCGTTAGTTGATGCAAAAATTCAGTAAAAATGTAATTCACTAGAAATAACTGTTGGCAAAACGCAGCTCAGAAGCTCGAATTCTCGTATCCTAGCGCTTGCGAATGTAACCAAAAAGCCACAAAGTTGGCAGACAGGACTTTGAGTCAAAAATTTGTGACAAAACGCAGCAACTACGCCCCCAACATCTCGCTAGATCATGAAAGGCAACTCCGTCAGGCACGTCATCTAGTCACTGCTTCTCCTTCCTCCGACTACAATGTCTCTACATCCACACGCAAGGTGTTGCACTCTCTCAAATTCTCATGCTTCTCGCTTTGTCTGACTGATGAAAGATCAGGCGGAAAGAAGAAACAGCATTGAACCGCCAGTGAGAAGGAAATAGTACATGAAATAAGGAGACTCAGCCTTCAAGGTGCCATGGAAAACAGCAAATATCTCGTGAATGAAGGCATGGGGTCTACTAACTCCCATCTCTAGTAGATAAGACAGTCCAAGAAAGCAAAGAATGTCGAGAGACTCGGATTATGCCTCAAGTTTACGGGCGATTTCGAGCGCGGATTTCAGACGAAATGGCCGCATTTATGAAGCGAGAGGCCTCGTGGCAGAGGGAAAGCGGAACCGTTAGAGAGGTCCTTTCTCGGTATTCCAGGGGTTTAGGCTTATCCTGTCGAGAATGAAAAGTCTGTCGCCATAGATGGTCGGGAAAAGTCGGCGAAAGGAGGAAGGATTTATGAACAGTGAGGGATTGAATAACAGGAACCACGGTCCATTCTCTGTCCGTGGATACGAAAAGGAGTGGAAATGGTACGGAAACGGAGCCACGAAATCGAGGAAAGTATCTGTGTCCTCAATGGGAGAAAGAAGAAAGGGACTACCGTCTTCCACTGTCTTGTTAGAAGTTGCTAGAGAGCATGATGATTCGAGAGAAACAAGACATAGAGTAGATGTACTGAGTGAAAGACATAGAAAAGGTCCTGGTCTCTTATTTCGGAATGTTCTCGTCTGTCAAAAGAGACTAGAGAGCATGGGGATTCGAGAGAGACAGACAAGGCAGGGAAGGTCGTTTACTGGCATAATAAATTGTTGTGTGTTGCTGAGCGCAACAACATCCAGAGACAGTCAGTGCTTCTCTCCTTTTTCAAACACTACCCTCGGTCAGACACGACTAGATAGTTAGTGGAATGAATGTAACGATTGGTCAATTCTCTGCTTTCTCAATGTTCTCTCACAGGCTAGAGTAGAGAAGCTCTCTGTATTCTGAATGCTCTTTAGCTGGTCAGACAAGCTGAGACAGCATTTCGAATAGAGGGAGGAATTGCTTAGGGTACACAGCAGCTTGGGCCGGATGAGCCGCGTGAATACTGCAGTAGGGAAATGTCTCTCTCGGAATTCGGAGAAACGTTAGAATAAACGGCTTGGGAAAGGCTTAGGATTCGCTCTACTGTTGATGCTCATTCGATCGACAACTGGATGATGTCCGTCAGTTAGGTAGAGAAACGCTCAATCATCGTCGTCTCTTGCAGAATCCGACTCAGAGAATAAAAAGAGAGATCATGGTAACTTGTGAGAGTTGGTTACTCGAAACAGAGAACGGAAAGACAGTGCTCTGGAGAGGCGGTAATGATAAACGTTTACCCCCGGGAATGGCATTGGACGAGAAATGATCGAATCCTCACTCATTGCTTCAAGTACAGTTTAGGTAGCGAAAAGAATTGAGATGGTCAGATGGTTAATAGATGACAAAGAACCGCAAGACAGTCCTCTGGAGAGGCGGTAATGAGCCGTGAGGAGGCAAATGAACAACAGTGTTGAGAACAGTGAGACTACGAGTGTTGATGAGAGAACAGTGGGAGAACCACCTGCCATCTCAGAGGATATCAACGAGCAGCTCCACCCTTTCAGACTGCATTGGGGGAACAGTGAAACAGCAAGCTTCTCAAGTTGAATTCAATTCATTTCGAAAATACGTGCCATAGAAACGTTTCAGTGAAGCAGTTTCTTTTGAGAACCATCCACCCAAATTCAGCGTGCAAACCCGAAACATCTGCCATGTCAGAGGATGTCAACGACCGGCGCCACTTTCAGGTGAATAGTGAAACAGAAACGTAAGTTTTCTGAACCGCCCACCCAAATTCTGCGTGAATGTCAAGTGCAAGAACGTGTGCCCTATTCACTATGCATGCCTGAGCATCATATTAAAGCTATTCAAATAGGCAGAAGTGCATCAAGACACCTGCGGTAGCACATGACATGAGAAGATGCACAGACAGAATGAAAGAATAACAAGAAAACAAGGATACAAGGGGAGTACAGCCTATGCGCCTCGGAGGCAGATAATTAATTTCGTATCTCGCAGACTTTGAGCCATGCGCTCTGATCCCTCATCTCTTGCGTACCGAATCGCGCAAAAATTGTTCTCTGATGCAAGAAGTGCTTCTTGAATTTCATTGAGCTCTAGCTGACCTATTCACTCAACCCACTCTATTGTACTATCAATTACGTTTGTGGTGCAATTGAGATGAGAGAACGTCGAATATCGCCAGACATAATCAGAACTCTGAACTCCACGCTCGCTGGCAGGTGATACCGCGAACAGTGGTGAACAAAAAGCGCGTGGGCAGAATAATCCAGTATCTGTTCAGAACCTCTTCATCCTACTCTATCTCCTTCCATACATTACGCTACCACCAAATGAAATAGTGCGTGGGAATGATATTTCGATAGTGAAATGAATACAGGTGAAATGGAATCGGATGACCGAACAAAAAAGCGCGTGGGTAGAAGCACGCTTTCATCTGTTCAGAACCTCTTCATCCTGCTCCATCTCTCTTGTCAAAGTCAGGCAGAGTGGTGTTCGAGATACGGGTCGTCGTCTCTTCATTTCGCACACCGGTTAAAGAGTGTACAAAATGAAGAGATGACTCGTATTTCGAACTGCAGCACTAGTCTGCGAACAGGTGACCAACGAACGATAGAGTACACGGGAACAAGTATCAGATGTACGAAATGAATACAGGTGAAATGGATCTGAATGACCGAACGAAAAAGCGCGTGGGGACGAGATGTAGACACGAAAGCGGGAGGCATAAAACTGGTGAACGGTGAAACAGAAGATGCACTAAGCGTGTGTGAGGATACGCGTGTGAGTCTCAGCGGTGGTCTTTCGATTTTGCTTGCTTTGTCTGAACAATAGATTTGTACGATAATATGAAAAAGTTGATGCAAAATTCACGAAAGGCGATGGAAACCGCAACAAACGATGCAATAAAAAGCCTATGAGAAGTTTTTTCGAATTCTATCCTAAACATAAGAAACATGCGCAATATTGAATACAATATGCATGAAAACAGGTGAAAATCGCAACAGCGATGCACTAAGCACGAGGGGATAGCTATTCCCTACATGTGTCGTCTAAACATGATAGTTTATGTACAAGATTCAATGCGGAATGCATCAAAAACATGTGAAAATCGCTACAAACTGCACTAAGCACGAGGAACTAAGCTACATCTCCTTTCCCTCAACGGGGTTGTATGTATTATGGGGGCGCGCGGCGGAGGAAAAGAAGAGGGAGGAGGACTCTCGGGCCCCGCCCCTTTCCCCCAGGAGGGGCGGAGGAGGGGAGGAGATTAGTAGGACTCTCTCTCTCGTGCTCTCTACTACGCAATCATATCAACGGATTTCGCACCTCGAATAGGAGGGGGAGATTAAATGTCATTCGAGGAGACACGTTGTGTTGTGAATGGGGAATCGGAAAATATTTGGACTCATCGAAGACAGGGGATAAGACTGAGCTTATCACACCACGTTGTGTTGTAAACCGAAGACGAGCCAAAATTTGGGCGTTTGAGATTTCTTTTTCGTAGCTGCGAACTAGACGAATGACGGATTAAATGTCATTGGAGAGGTGTCAGAACGCCGTGTTGTGAACGTATGCTCCCAAACAAAATATTTGGACTCATTGAAGGAAGGTGTAGTTTCAGACGAAGTTGATAGGGAGATTAGAAAAGGTGTATTGGCCCACTTTGTGCTCCGAACCGAGAGATTGAACGAATTCCGAGAAATCGGAAAGTATTTGGACTCATCATTCTGTCCGGATAGGGTTTCACGCAATAGTGATAGGGCTTAGATTTTACACGGATTTTATGTAAAGAGCGCAACACGTAGTGGGATGAACCAAAGAAAATGAAAATATTTGGACTCTCGGAATCAATTTCCGGAAAAGAGCGAAGAAAAATAAATTTCGGCCTGTTCATGGTAGGGATTAGAGGCAAGATTTCCTGGCAGTGATGCTGTCGCACATGTGTTTTGATGAAGGAGCGAAAATAACATGCAAGTCGAAGCCGATGAAATTTGTAATTCGAAATTCGCAAAGTACGTCGACCGGAATAAATTCGGCGAATTCGACGTTAATCGTTGCTAGGAAATCAGTAACAGAGTCCAACGTGAAAAGTCAAAATCGCTGCTTGCGGAGCAAATAAAAATGCATCAACAGTGTGGAAATCCACGATTCAGCCAGATTTCACCACAGGCGATGTGGATGCACAAAAAGTTCGCTTATTTTTCTCGCTTCTGCAGACTGTCAGCTGGGAACACACTCAAAGTTCGTAAAAGATAATTGTTTCGCTGTCTCTTCATTTCCCACACTCTCTCACCTGCTCAAGTGGCTAAATAGTGTGCAAAGCCTAGAGAACTCTATGCAAAATTCAAGCGAATTAGCTCTATGCATCGAGACAACTAATCATCTGCCTGACAAAGTTAGAGATGATGCGAAACGAAGAGAGTTAGAACATTGCAGTGATGTTGTCAAGTAGTGTCTGCATTCGAAGTAGAGTTCCGAAAGCGAGAGTAGACTCTCCTCATTGCACACACTCTCTCGTATCCCAAACCGGAGAGGGAATTTCGAAACTGTAATTCGAAGGAAGAAGTTGCGACTCGATTCCTGAGCAATCTACGTCTTCATTTCCTCTAACTTGCAAGGGAGCAGTCAAAGTCGAGAGAGTCACTCGTCAGTTTGCGACACAATCTCTCAAAACAAGGGAAACGACGAAGAAGAATAGGTTCGAATTGAATTCTGAACGCTAACGCGCCAGAGAGTAAGCCTTGTTTGGGTGCGTGCGGATTAGAATTCGGGTAATCTCCCTCCCCTCATTTGTCATTTCAGCTCTCAGGAAAATGGTACGTAGCTGGCTGTAGCCTTCGTGTAATTCTGGCAGAAAACAACATGCACATTGCGAGAAAACTTGACAAGAGTTTCGATGTATCTCGATAGAAAGAGTGTCATAGAGATCCGCGTCAGATATCCAGAACGGAACGGAAATCATGGATTCTCTACGTAGCAATCCTTGATCCTCCACTCATGCAAATCCTGGAAGTTTTAGAATCCGCATAATTCGCAGGAAAATCTCGAGGGAGGCGGAACGCTTTCGAAAATACGAAAGTAGAAGTCTCTCACTTTCCCATGAAAAGTGAGAATTTTGCACAGGATACGAAGAGCGATGGCTTAGCTTGTCAAGCCTATCTAGACGCGGCTGGTCAAGCCAGCAACAGATAATGAATCCCCCATGGAGATGAAAGAGTTCGAAAAGTTGGAATAGTGGAACTTCTTCATTTATCACTGTACACTCTTTCGCCGCTAGACCTATCGGAAGTCAGACCAGGTCTGATAAAAATTAGAGCTAGCTTTTCAACAAAAAGCGAAAGCGAACAGAATAAAAGCTACTTGTATTTCAAACGCTATCTAGACAGCCTTCAACAGATAATGAATCCCCCGGAGATGAGAAGTTCCCGAGAAGAGAGGAAGAAGCCATAACAAGTAGAGCGATGTTCGGAGAAAGTTCAGACACTATCGAGAACTTTATGGGAATGCATCAACATGTCATTTGCATGAGCGCTTCCTCTTAGAAGTCTCAGATCATTGAGAACGTTTAGTCGAACAAAAGTGAAGGAGCAATTTCATTAGAATGGCAGAGAACCCGACGTCTCAGAGTCAAGGAGCGGATTACAACAATCGCGAGCATAAAATCAGTGGTCGTATAATATTCACTGCCCGACCAACATCTGGAATGAAAAAGACTAGAAATAGCGAGAAATCAGGCAAATGTGCCGTCCATTTGCACAAATACCAGACGCTCAGTAATCCCTTCCTCCTGTTTATTCGCTCTCGGTATTTATCAGAGTGGTGTGTAATAAGGCAGACGAGAATCCGGAGCTGGTAGAAATATTCGAAAATGAAAAACGAGGAAAACAAAGAGGGATGCGTTCTGTTGAAATCGCTAATTGGAATCCTGAGGCAATATTCAGAAGGGCCAAAAATGGAGTAATTATCTGGATAATAGGTTGAAGTAGACCATTTTCCATGGAAAGGAGAAACAAAACAAAGGAAGAGAAGGGAAAGAGAGATGCGTTCCGTCCAATTTCGCGGCCCTTTGATCGAACGACTGGTTGCCTGGCAAAACGTGTGGGGATTCTTCCTTTCTTTCCATTTATCGCACTCCAAACCATGCACAGATCCATGTGGAAAGAAGCTGCCTCTTGCTCTTCACATACTCAATCACTTTGCCTGACCTCTAATATCCTGTCAATGCATCAGTATGACTCTCCATTCTCCATACTCTTTCGTTCTATCAAACCATGCATCACACGTATCACATGACAATAGCGAATAAAGTCAGAAGGATATTCCCTAGAGTCAGAAGAACTCTTGAATAGAGTCAGTCAAAACAACTTTTAAGCGGGGCGAAATCTCAACGATCTAGGTGCTGGCTGTGTAAATCCCATAGGAGTTGCAGAATTGTGATGACTAACGATGACTGACTGAGGTTCATAATCTGATGAAGCCAACTCATATTTCATGAATCTTTCAGATTATTGTATATTTGAATAGTCAGTAAAAAAATTGTGAGTGAAATCTCAACGATCTAGCCGAGGTTTGCGGCTGTGCAAATCCCATAGGAGTTGCTCGATTGTGATGACTCAAGGCATAATCTGATGCACCCAGAAATCTTCTATTATATTCAGATACTCTCTGGTCTGATGAGTTTCCACTGGTTCACCTCATACTCTGATTATTTTATTCGTTCGATATCGAGTCCAATGGGACTTACATACAATCCAATGAGAGTGAGAGAGAGAGATATTCACCATATCAGGCTAGTAAGCACAAACGAGAAAAATAACACGTAGTTGAGTATTTGTGAAATTCGATTCGGGGCAAAGTAGTTTCGATATTTGTTGCAAGGTAAGGGTAAGGCCTCATAGGGGGTAAGTGCTCATATGCTAATGATAAGTGAATGGTAACTTTTCAAAAAACGAAATCGTGGCATAAACTCAGATCTGGGCATAATGCAATGGAAAGTTTCGAGGGAAAGCAGCGATTGGGATATTTGAGAATCAGTGAGGATAAAAGCTATGCAAGCAAGGAAAGTTTGAATGGGTCTCACCCAGGAGAAGACGTATGAACATTTAAAAACTTAGAAAAGATCAAGCAACCTATTAGAATATTCCACTTTAGGCAAAGTGAACTTATTAATGGAATGTACAAGCAAAATAGATATGGGGTAAAATGGGAAAGGCGCGAAACCGGAAAACTCAGGGGGCTAAGAAGAGGGTAGGAATGTATCACAACTTAGCAAGAATATGAGTCAAGCTGGGACAATACTTCTAGGAAGATCAAAGATCAATTAATTAGCAGACTGGAAGGGGTGTCTCCTCCTCCTCTTCTTCCTCCATTGATATATCGTCTTGCGAGTGCTTCTGCAATTAATTGGGTTAATTATGCATACAATTAGCTTAATTAGCTAATAAATAAATTAATTAATTAATTAACTAATTAATTACCTCATCCTCGTCATCATTTTCTCCGAGGATCCGGTTGAACTCACCAGCGCCGATCTGTGAGCGCCTGTAATAAAATAATTTATTATTTTGTATTTTGCGCACTGAAATCAATCCAGTTCCCGCAACACACAGATATTACTAGGCTGTGAAGCACGACAGTGATTATTTTAAAATTCGCTACCAAGTCGAACTTTAATCGCAAGCTTCCAAATCGCAAACGCCATTTGATTTTTAACATATAGACTATTTTCGAATTCGCAGTAGAAAAACCGCACTCTTCAACGCAACACTACACTCTTCCTTTTCTTTTTTTTTAATATTTCTCAAGTTTTTGTTCGAAAAACCATCAAAATCTGCACTCACAATCGACTGATCGCTTCCTCCGTCGGCAGGGGCGCGTCCACAAAGTACTGCGGGTAGCACACCGAGACCATCTCCTTGATCTGCAAAGAGGGGGCGGGGTTAGAGGGGGCGTGGCTTCAAGAAAGGGGGAGGAGTTAGAGGGGGCGTGGCTTCGAGAAAGGTGGGCGAAGGTTAGCTAGCATTGTCTGAACTTTTGCCCTAATCTCCTTGATCTGCTAGAGGGGGCGGGGTTAGGGGCGTGGCCTGGATTTCGAAAATGGTCGAAGGTACCGTACCTGGGCGGCGAACTGGAGTCGCTTATCGATCGGCAGCTCGGCCGAGCGATGCATGTCGCGCACGTGGCGCACCACGATCTCGCGCGAGTAGTGGCCCTGCAGGGAAGAGGATATTCACACTATTTGATTATTGATTGAGAGAATTATCGATTCGCATTGATCGTTTTGTATGTTAGCATTCTATTCTGATGCTGGAAACAGTGTCAATAGCAGCACAAACAAAATGCAAGCCAATAGTCGAACGGTGAAATCATATTCCGACTATTTTTTTCGCACTCACCAGATCGCAGTGCGGACAGCAGAAGAGGTACGCGTTGAGGTGTTTTCACACTAGCGTTGTCAACAAGTCTACCATTCATGCCCACCTGACGCCTATACTCTAGTAGTGAAACACCTATGGTAGTGCTGCCGTTTTCACACATATCCAGTATGACAAGGGAAACCCGCTTGGAGGACATGGAGGAAGCGTTGGCGGAATTGAAAATGTTTTACTCACCAGATCGCAGTGCGGGCAGCAGAAGAGGTACGCGTTGAGGTGCTTGTACACGTGGTCGGACATGCGGTTGGGCGTGAGCATGCCGCACTTCATGCAGGTCGCCTGAACGAATAATTACGTTTGTCTCTTTTCCAGCATCATCCCAAGTTCTATCGTCATGGTCAGTTCCTAACTAAATTTCATCAGGGGCCTGATTCCTTAGCACAAACACCATACCGCACTTCATGCACGTCGCCTGTAAATAACGAATTACGTTTTCGTTTTCGCTTCGCCGCTGCTTCTACGATCGTGTCAGAGTGATTTGCACTAGGGTGGCGAAAGTGAGTCTCGAGTACCCGCACTTCCCAACTCTCTCGTTCGGGTACCCAAGAGAGGCGCGCTTACAGCCTCACTCTCTGCGGGACTCTCTGCTGCGCAAATTTTGTGAATTCTAAAAAATGCGAATTTTTGAATTTCATTATGCGAATTCTAGATACAACTTCTGTTCATGAACCCGCTCTCAGTAGCACGAACTCCCTACGTCGCCTGCATCAATGATGATTTGATTCATAGGTGCCCAGCGTCCGTGTCGGGGGGGGGGGAGGTCCCTCAATGTGAGGCCCCCCCCCCCCCCCCCGTCCGTCCGTGTCGTGGGCACCTATGATTTGATTTATTATGCGCTGGCCAATTCCGATTAATCACAACTGACAGCCTCCAAGGTGTTTTATGCAAATTCCGAAACTCCGATGTTGTTATTTAGTTTAGTTTTCTTCCAACCGGCGGAGCTCAATAAACGACCTACTCAGAAATCGCTAGACTTTTTAGAGATTCTTGAAACACAGATGCAATTCGTGTTTTTCTACAAATGAACTATCACATCGTTTTTGATCGCGTTACAGAAGTTTTGTGCGAGTTTCGAAACACAGATGACGTCATTTTCATTCTACTCCATGACAAAATCGATAATCACCTGCTCGTTGATCTTCTTCTTGAAGTACTGCGCGCCGCCCAGCAGCATGCTCACTTCTCTGCAAAGTAATTGATTAAATAATTAAAAATTTTATTCTAATTAATCAAAAAACAATAAATGATTACATAACGAAAAGAAGAGATCAACATCTAACCATGTCCATCTCGAGCCTACATCAATCCTATGAAACCTCGATCGTGCCACAGGACACCATGGTACGCTTACTGTATGAATACCGTACCTCAACTTGGCCATCTGCTTCCTGACGTCCTTCGATATCGTCTTTCTCTTCACGCTGCCTTTCTTCGCGACGATCTGGAGATCAGAGATCATCTCTCGAATCATAACAACAACACCACCAACAACAACAACAACAACAACGAGAGAGTACGTGATTGGAGGAGAGTGCGTACCTGGGGCGGGAGCTGGCCGGACAGGGCGGCTGTGAGCTGCAGCAGCTGCGCGGAGAAGTCGTCGACGGCGGATTTGATCTGCAATACAAATCAAATCAACTATTTATCAGGCAATGAAGGTCAATGTCAGAAGAGCACGGCGCGGTGGTATTCAAATACTGATGTGAAAGGGTCTGATCTGGAAGGGATCAGGGTAGGTACGGTAGATACTACGGTAATCGACACATCTGCTCAGAAGAAGAAGAAAACTATGTTATTGATTCCCTCCAACAGAGACTACGCATCGAACTCGAAGTGGAATCCTACTTCTATACTATGTCGGTGAAACAGAGATTGAAATTATCTTTTTTTTTGAAGATTTCATTGAGAAAGATAGTTCTATCCGGTTCATCATATGCCCCGTCAATGAAAAAAGGTGGTCTTGAGAATGGAACCATCCCATACCTCCTCCTTGTCCTCTCCTCCCTCCTCCGCCTCTTCCTCCTCATTCTCATCGTTCTCCACCTCTTCCTCCTCCTCCTTCTTCAAGCCCTCGTCCTCTTCGCGACGCTGAACAATTCAGTTATTTATTTAATTTTAAAATATTCATCTTATTTAAAAATACTTTTTCACAGTCTCACAAGGAAACCGCAAAAGTAGACCTCTCAGTCATTGATATTCGTTGTTGCAGGTCGATGTACACCCCTCAGGGGATCCTAAAACCGCTTTCAAAAGTTTGGGAATTTGATTCCAAAGTGCCGAAAATCGATAATTAATATTCAATGGGAAATTTGTGTGCACGGGTCGCAGAATACTCTACGATTCTTGAGAGCTAGAGAGCATGTGCTCCCGTGGCGCAGTGGATAGTGTGCCTGGCTTCATTTTTGCAGGTCGATGGTTCGAATCCGAAAGGCGGCCAATGTTTTGCAATTTTTTTTGCCTATTTTTAATGGTTGTTCCATAACAGTAGCGTGCTCGATAACCATCTCTTTGATCCGTTTCGCTGCTTCAGAGTCAAATTTGGAAAAAAAATAAAAACTTTGTAGTAGATAATTTTTGACTTTGAAACTGGCACAATTAGTTAATTCATGCACATGTGGTACACGGAAAAACGATGAAAAAGAGGCAAAAAAATTGCAAAACATTGGCCGCCTTTCGGATTCGAACCATCGACCTGCAAAAATGAATCCAGGCACACTATCCACTACGCCACGGAAGCACACGCTCTCTAGCTCTCAAGAATCGTAGAGTATTCTCCGACCCGTGCACACAAATTTCCCATTGAATATTAATTATCGATTTTCGGCACTTTGGAATCAAATTCCCAAACTTTTGAAAACGGTTTTAGGATCCCCTGAGGGGTGTACATCGACCTGCAACAACGAATATCTATGACTGAGAGGTCTACTTTTGCGGTTCCCTTGTCAGTCGTGGACCTATTACCTCCAGGCGAACACGGCATCTTTTCAGAACATTGTGAAGCACCAATGAATCGTGGAAACGCTAGATTCATCGTTGCTCTCTACGTTTTGGCGACCTTTCTGTGCTATCTTCCATTCTCCATAACGGTCTCGTGAATTAACGAGAAGAACCAGAACGAGAGTTCCCAGGAATTTTCAGTATCCACCACTTCCCCCTCTAACTAGGGTACCAAAGGGTGATTCCATCCTCTTGTCACCTATGTTTCAATCTACGCACCTGACTCGCCAGCGGGATCTTGCTCCTCCTCCTGCTCTCCGCAGAGAAGAGTGCCTGGTAGCCGAAGCACGCCTCGCTCATCTGCTTCACCTCCTCCGTGTACTCCTGCAGGGAAACATTGGTTACGATATACGGCGAAATTGATTGGCATTCGGCCAAAACATCGTTTCATTCATGCTTCACTGACTCATTTAGACTGGTACTTGAGGAAATTGAATGCTCAATCGTAGTGCTCTTATCAAATAATTCCACCAATCTCCCGCAGATCTACATACCGTACCCTAGCCTAATCTACCGCGTACTCACATCGATCCTGTCCTCCACGATATCCTCCCTGCCGTGCTCCCTCTTCCCGTGCGTCTGCACCGATTGCGAGCGGTCGTGGCCGAAGTCGCACATCTTGCACGTGTATCTGCGATTTATTGATTGATTTATTATTAAAATATCAATAAAATAATTAGCTGAGAAGATTTTGCACGTGTATCTACGATCGATTATTGATTTTAATATTGAAAATTTAAAATACCATTAACATAATTTGCAGAGAATATTTTGTATCTGGAGAAGGAAACGGATTCCTATTCGATTTCAAGTTACTCCGCACATCATGGTTTCAGTTGCACTACTAACCTCGTTTACCTCTCTACTTGTAATCAGAATCGGGTTCCCGGTGGCAATAAATACTCTCATCAACATTGCAGCCCCCTTACCTATTGATGCCCAGGTCCTTGGCCATGTGCCACAGGATGTGGAATCCTCTTATCCGGTTCTGCATCGTCTTGTGGCAGAGTCTGCACTCCAGAGGGTGGTCGTCGATCATTCCGACTCCCATCGAGACGGATTCCTCCTAAATTAGTAATTAGCAAACGAATAATTAATTAACACAAATAGCAATAATAATTCATAACACTCCAAGTCTTCTGTCTGTCTGTCTGTGTTTTACTAATTAGGCAGAATAAAAAATCAGCAACCAAATTCCATGTAATCTAATCACTGATTGATGTGACAGATTCTTCGTTCTATCAATTGTCGTGCTTTCAGGCACTGATTTCCTTGTCTTTAGTCTGTTTTTCTCTGTTTCGGTACCCCTACACGGCCTCATTTTCCTCGACTAACGGGGGACTGCTCTGGTTGTCAGCTCTGGATTCCGCAAGCGCTCTCTCAATCTCTAGCCATTTTCGGTGAGCCTCAGGACGGTCTTGGGGTCTTGGGGTAGGGGTCAATCTCAATCTCGGGAGCAATCGGGGCAAGGTAGGAGCAGGCGGATTCATGCACAATCGATAATGTGAGAGAGACTGTAGGTCAGGATGAGATCAATCAATAGAGGGCTGCTCTCTCCACAGGAATCAGGGCATACGGTAGGTCGGGGGTACGGTAGGTCAAAGAGTCAGAGAGGCCGTGCGGGGTCCGTAGTTGCCTTGTTGTTGTCTCAATCCATGCAACCGTTCGGGGAGAAGAGGTCGACGTTTATCGATGACTGACTTTTTTCGAGAGAAACTAGAATGCGGGTGGTGGACTAACAATCGATATTAGAGACTAGTCAAGGCAAGATTAGATTAGAATGTTGTTGCAAAGTGGGAATGTTTCTGGAATGTTTCGGCGAGGCGAAGTTCTGAGGAATGCGGAAACAACTGGGAATGGGGGGAGGCAATCACAATTTGGTAAGAAACGTGCGATATCGAATGTGTGTTTCACAAGGCAAGGCACAGATATGGTAAGAGAAGGGAAAAGGAACATGCACAACTTGGATTCGGGAGGAGAATAGCACACCATTTCAAGGAGAAGAGATGCTGCGGAGAGAGCAGTAGCACCATTGAGGTTCGGCGCGAACCGTGTGATTGCCAGAGCCGGAATTCCGGAACCGGGAATCGCACGGTCCGGCCATAAGATCAGTGCAGAGTGCGAAAAGTGTGCGGCAACGAGACAAGTGGGGAAAACTCTAGTAATCTCTGTACAAAAATCTCACTCAAAGGCGTAATCTCAAGTATAGGAATACTCTGGCTAGATTCAAGCTACTAGTTCGGCTACTTAGAAGGCATTAGACAAGCAAGGGAGAGGGGATACGTGCACAATCGGGTATCAATCTGGAGAGGAACAAGCAGGGGGCGGGGTCTATCTGGGGGTCGAGGGGCGGGGCTTGGTTAGTTGGTATCAGGGACCGTCCTGAGGATCAGTGCGCTTTCGGAGAGAGGAAATCAATTGCGAGAAGAAGGAAAACACGGTGAGTTAGGAGTCAAAATAACACAGAGCCGGGAATCCGGAGTCGAGCCGGCCTTTAGAGCAGTCCCCCCTTTATCGAAGTGGTGAAGGCGGCGAGGGCGGCTTGCATGGCTTGCTGCGAGTTGGCCGCGGCCCCTCGGGGCAGCCTCGTCGAGTAGGACGACTGCACCTTGGGGAGGAGAGAGCCGGCCGCGGCTGCTGCAGCTGCTGCAGAAGGGGAGGAGGCCGCGGAGTTGAGTGAGGCAAGGGCCCGGGACATGGCCGGGCCGGGCGTGGAGCCGTTCGTGCCCAGCAGTTCCATCGAGAGCTCCTGAGAGTGATTACCGTAATCAATCGATACCGTAGGACTACCGTATCCAATCAATCGATACCGTAACCTCCTACCGTACCTGGCATCGCTGGAAGAGCTCCAGCGAGCGGTCCTCCATCATGTCCGCGTCGATCTTGCCGTGCTGCTTCGAGTGGTGGTTCTCCATCTGAATAACAACAATAACAGTAATAACAATAACAACAACAACAACAACAACAACAAAAAGCAGTACCTGATCCTTGCGGTAGTGCTCGATGTTGCAGCCGGGGTACTTGCAGCGGAAGCGGTAGACCTGCAACACGTTCATTCAGGTTTCAGCGTCTCAATACTACGCCATCGAAAAAGCGAAGATCAATGCAGCTCGCATTCTCGTTTGAAAAAAGTCGTACATGTAAAGATGAGGTACTAGTGTATCTAATATCGCTGTTTCATAAGCGATCTCCTAGGTCAGCCAAAGTTTCAAATGCCCGCCAAATACCCACATTGTAGTCCTTGCCCAGATGGAAGAACATGTGCATCTGTCTCGCGCCGGCCGTCACCGGCTTCTGGCACTTGCTGCACTCGCCCAGCACACGCTTCTTGCTGCAAAACGCTCATTTCACGATCACGCTACCGTAATCCGGGATCAATCAGGGGGATACTGTAACTGACCCGATAAACTCAGGACAGGGCAAGCGAGCTGGAGTAGTGGAGCCGTACCTCGGGGTGTTGGAGCCGCGCGTGCTCGCCATGCCCGGGGAGCCGTTCGATCCTCCGCCTCCGGACGATCCGCCGGTTCCGGTTCCGGCTCCGCCCATCGCTGACGCCATCACCGCCTTCAGCTTGGCCGTCGTCGCGTTGAGCAGGTATCTGGAATTCCGGCGCTAATTAGTGCTAATTAATCTCATTCATATTCCGCCTGGGTGCAACACTACTCTAGCCACAACTGCCAGGACTTTAGCAATGTCGCGAAACTCGCAAGCTGCTGTTGTTTAAAAGCATTGATTTCCCAAAAGTGGGCGGAGCTTCCTTAAAAAGGGGCGGAGCCTCCTCCCCTCACCTCGCGGCCGGGTCGTCGCCGCCCAGGTCGTCCAGACGGCCGTCGCCGGTGAAGAGCGCCGCCACGTCGTCCAGCATCTGCAGCGAAAATGGAGACATTCAGTGGGGTTTCTTCATTATTCATCGCAATTCAACAACCCACAAAATCCTAAGCAATTGATAAGAAAATGCATCGAAAAAGACGTGTTTCTTACAGTATGACCTTGCACTACCGTACCTTGGAAATCAATAAATATATCAAGCTCGCTATCGTATACGCATGGTCCTACTATAGCAAGGCAATCAATATTCAGTACCACTACCGTAACCTCGATCTACCGTACCTAGACAATCAATAACGCTCTACCGTAATCTCTCACTACCGTATCCCAGCCACCGTATGCTCACCGATTGCGAGTCCAGCACGCCCACTCCGCCTCCGATGTCGTCATCGACGTCGAACTCGCTCTTCACTCGCTTCGAGCCGAAGAAGGCGTCGAACACGGGGTCCGAGGCCACTTGCTCCGCGGTCATGCCTGGAACGATCGATACTGAGGTACGGTAATCAGGGAGCAATCAATATCGAGTGGCGTTCATTAGCTACAGAGATTGGTGCTTGCAACACATTGGGCCACCAAATAAACGGTTCTATGAGAAAATGAACAATCAAAACCTGCTTACCGCACTCGCTCTCGTCGCTGACGTCGCCGGCCGTCTGCGCGTTGATGTGCGACAGGAGGGCGTCCGTTGCAGATGACGTCGACAGCATCGATGAGGCGGGGCGCTTCCGGGGCATCACCGTAACGGTGGCCGAGGGGTGCGAGGGAGACGAGGCCAGGGGCGTGCCTGAATATCGATTGATAAGGGTACGGTAATCAGATGTCGATCAGAGCGAACGCTGCGTCCGCCATTACAGATTGATTATTTTTTTGCACGCAAATCCTAGACTGCGACTCATCCAGCTAATTAAAAGCACACTGGTGAAGCCCAAAGAGGCGTTGAGTGCGGAAACCTCATCCAGAGCCGGGAACTCCCCTTCATCCTACTTACCGGATGCACTATCATCGCTGGCTGCCTGCTGCAGCAGGTCCTCTGCGGCGTGCGGGTTGTAGGCGGTGGTGGTCATCGCGCCCGGCACGGTCATGCTGCAATGGATTTATGATTACGATGATCAACGCATTAGTCAATATTGGCCAGGTAAGCTTTTCTACAACACATAATATTTTTGCACTGCAATGATCACTTGAATGTGTGTGGTCGGGAATTCTCATTCTCATGCTAATGTGGAAAAGTGAAAACACCCATAGCCCTGACGCTTCAAAAACATCACAACTATCGCTCTATGGATGGTTGGGAATCTGGTTGTGATTGGTTCTAACAACAATATCTACAGTACTCACCCCCTCCTTTGCTTCCTTCCAATGGCATAGCTGAGCAAAATCACCCATCAAAATCCAGCTACGCGATCTTCCCATATTGAAATTGCGCAAATGTTTCCAATGATGACGAACAAGTCAGCAAAATCAACCCTCACCCCCTCCTCTGCTTCCTTCCTATCGCATAGCTTAGCGAGTCATCCATCAACTTCTGCAGTCGTCGCTTCGCCGCCACGTTGTCGACGTAGTGGAACTGCAACGGAATTCTTGAGTTTTTGTAAAATTCGTGCACTTCACGGCGCGCTGCCGCACATAATCTACAGCACGTCAATCAATCAATACCGTACCAGATTGGTGTTGTTCCTGTGGCTGGAGTAGAGGTGATCAACTAGCGTAGCCCCATCAACCAATCAATACTCCCACCGTACCCTACCGTACCAGATTGGTGTTGTTCCTGTGGCTGGAGTGGAGGTGCTCTCTCATCTGGGCGTCGCTTGCTCGTTGGCACGAACAGACCGGGCACTGGAACGGCAGCCAGTTGAGGTGCTCCATCTTGATGTGGATCTGCAAATTAGTTAATTAATTTAAATTATTAACTAATTTAAAATATTAGTGAGATTTCTAATCGCCATAGTACGATTATCAACGCATTACACAAGCGAATAGAATTTGCGCAGGCGCTGAAGCACAAGTTTTGACAGGTGATTTCGATCCGACTACCATACCAATATACCAATCGATATTACCGTACCCCTACCGTACCTCCATGTCCTCACTGTTGTGCTTGCAGATGCCGCAGTCACTGCACTTCAGCATCATGCTGGGCGTGTTGTTCTCCACCATCACGGCGCCCTCCTCCGACCACGCCTTCTCCTGGGTGGTTAGCTGCTCCTGCAACGAAAAGTGGATTACGGTTCGTCACGGTATCGATTGATAAATTCAGAAGGCGATCACAAATTCAGAAGGCAATGCGGTGATATAGAAAGTGCTCAATGAATTCAGAAAAACATACATCAGAAGCTACAGAATGATCAAGATCAATATCATCTGAATCCCGCGCGGAATCTGACTACCGTATCCCGATCCCTCTCCTCATTCCTTCCTCATCTCTTCCCTTCCAGTCGATCAAGATGGTATTTCGGAATGGGATGAAGGGTGGATGGATGGATGGAAGAGGGGGAACAAGTATTCAAGGAGGGGGGATCTCTCCTCTCTCTCCCCCCGTCGGCCCCAATCCTCAGAGGATCCTGTACTCTTCTCTCCTCTCCTTTCACTTTCTTCCATCTATCTGAGCAGGCGCTCTCCCACTTTCCCTGCTCTCTCGCCTCCTCTGACTCACTAGAATGTCAACTCCTGGCCCAGATTCGGCCGCGAGGAGAAGATGAGAGAGGGAGGATGCAGAGCTATTCAAGTAGAAATCGCTCAAGATTCGCTCCCTGAGTGCACTATTCTCTCTGTGCGCCGCGCGCAGATTCATGGGGTCATGGGAAAGTTCTCCTCCCATCTCATCTCTACATTCTTCTTCTTTGAAACACACCTTCATGATCGAGAACCCAATGAAGACGACGGACAAGTGTGCGTCCATCCCCCACATTGTATCATCCTGCTGATGTAACCCCCATCAAAACAAGGATTGATGGTGATGAAATCGGTCGGGGATCACCTTATCCCCTCTCTTCCCCTTCCACTTCTTCAGCTATCTCGCTACAATTCAGCTCAAGGATGAATTGAAAATCGAAAGTCACTGCCGCTAGCAACCCCCCCCCCCCCTCTCTCTCATTGGCAATGGAAGCTCTTTTCTTCTTACGAAGGAAGAGGTCGAACTCCCTAAGCGAATGAATCGGGTGGTAGCAAGTGGAGAGGGATGACATAAAAGATGCGCTCCCTCTTCTTTCCTCTATTCCCCCCTCCTTCATCTCTCAGAACCTGTATCTATCTATCGACATCGATTCGAGAGGAGATTCGAGAGACTAAAGCAGTTTACGCGATTCTGACTAACTGTTATTGGGAGATAACCTTGACTGTTATTACTACCGCCGGAATCAGAAAAAGATCAGCCCAGATTCACCCTCTTCCTACTGATATTTCGAGCGATTCTGGCTAACTGCTAGAGAAGATAACCTTAGCCCTTACGACTTCTGAGATCAGTGCAGTTCTGACAACCTTGCCCCCCAATCTTCGGCCACTGGATACTCCCCGAATCCCTCCTATCCTATCCTCTGGACGTCCGTCAAGATAGGGGGGGGGGGACTTCAGTCTCCCCCTTCCTCTTCCTTCTAAGACTCTGCCTTCGTCAATGATAGAATGCCGCTCCCTGGGGGTCTCTTCTCTCCTCCTTCTCTCGACGTCCCTTCAGAATCCTCCCCAGGCCCATCCCTCACTTTGACGACTCTGACACAACGGGGAGAGAGTGAGGGGCTTCTGCTTCTGGGGCCTTTCCGAATCGCAAACTGAACTTCCGAGCCCCTACCGTAATCCCTCTTCTTTCCTCCGGACTGTCTCCCTACTACACCCCTAAAGGCTCCCTTCTCCTTCATCTCCCAAACAGGATCCATCACCCTTCGTGTCCTAGCTCGTTGAGAGGAGAGTAGCTCACTCTATTGGGAAGGAATGGCTCTCTTCGATCCCCATTATCTCTCGTCTGCTATCCAGAGCTAGAGATCACTGCGAATCGAGAGAGTCACTTTCGAGGAGTGGAGGAAGAAAGGAATGGAGGATGCACAGACATGGATTAGGAAGCAGCACTGCGACAAGCAATGAAAGAACCGCGCTCTCTCACTTTCCCACGGTCTCTCGTCGGTCATTGCAGTCACAAAAGAGGCAGTGATGAATCAGCCGAGTTATCGACCTAACCGTACGATGATTCGACCTTCCCATCAAGATCATTACGCGAACTACGGGCGACAGAAAAAAAGAGTTGTGATTGTGATGCGAGGAATGCGGTTGGAAACGATCGTGATTACATCTCAACACACCAGCCTCCTCATTTCACTCCCTATCTCGCCTCTCTGGTCTCTGAGATGAAGTATGAAATGAGGAGCCCTTTTTCCACCACTCGTTAGAAACCCCCCTCGTGACCTACTCTGTGATGTTGTTGGAGTGATCGGGGGAGAAAGAGGCAGAGGAGGAGGAGGAAAGAAGGTCGATGGATGATGGGAGAAGAGAAGGAGACAAGAAGGAGAAGAAGAAGAGGGGGAGGAGGGAGAGGTGAAAGGAGATGGGGGAGGATGAATACAGTGTCTCACTCCCAACGATTCTGACCTTGAGAACGGGAGAGTGAGGGGGGAGTGAAGGGGTGTGTGTGAGACAGAAACAAGATGAAGAAGGAAGGAAGGTGAATGGGACGATCAGAGAAAAGAGATGAGATGAACTATGAGTGGGATGAGATTCGATCGAATCAATCAACAGCTTCCAACATGGAAGGCGAACTACATTCGCCGATTTGCGACTCGGACTCTACGCGTTCCGAAACAATTGATAAGGATGAACACACTAGTGATCAATGCATTGTCGACTACGGTAGTCTACTGTAGCGCCTACCGTACCTGGGGGTGGAATCCGTTCGAGAAGAGGGCGTCCTGGGGGCGGGACAGGGGCACCGGCGACTTGCCTGCCATCGCCGAGTTATCTGCAATCAATCGATAAGCTCCTGGATACTGTAACCTGCAGATTACTGTAGTCTACCGTACCTGATGAGGTCGACGTGTGCGATGACGTGGAGGCTGCCGATGAGTGCGTGGTGCGCATCTCAAATTGGCCGCGATTACGGTAAGGCACAATTCGGAAAGTGCACGCTGCACCAGATTCCCCAACTCACCAGGGGCTGCGACCCTTCTCCTTCTGTAGCTGCTGCTGCTGCTTCGGGATTCAGCTTGGCGTCTGTGTCTTGTGTCTTCTACTCGCTACGGCCGCACGAGAGTAGGCGATCGAGGGCTGAATGAGCGAAGATCACTCCAGAATCCGAGAACAACGTCGCGCCAAATCCAGAGATCACATTCCATAACTCAATCATTCCTCCCCATCTAATCATTCGGCACGCGCGCGCCTCGCAAAAACGAGTACAGTCTCCCTAGTGCATCGAAAGGTGAAAGGAGAGGAGATGAGGTAGATGGGGGTAAGGAAGGGAGTGGAGGAAAGGATGAGTAGATAGGGCGAGTGGAGGAGATAAATGGAGGAGAAAGGCTGACAGGGTAGAAGGATAGGTTGGGGGGAGATAGTGGGGGGGAGGGGATAACCCGGAGATAGAGATAGTCGATAGCGATCAGAAAAGGGGTAAGCATCTCCAATCAGGTGACAGTATCTGGGTCAGTCGCTCTCCGCGATTTGCATGATCTCTCGATTTCCCATGATCTCTCGCCCTGCGTCCGACGACGGCGAGATAGTGCGGGAATCGCGGAGAGTCTCCGCCTAGGAGGCGGGAGCGAGGCCAGGGGGTAGATCGACGATAAGAGAGGGAGACAGAAGGGGGCGAGAAGGCTGCTCTCTCAATTCCGCATGCTCTCTCGTCGCCTCGACTCCCGGGACTCGGGACGTCCTCAGAGTCCGCCACAGCATGTGTGATGAATGAGTGTTGGAAGGGGAAAGAGGATGGGAAGAGGCCCCCAACTTCAACTACTCGCACTTCTACCCCATCTACTACAAGCAAATCACGAACGATCACATGGTACAAGACAGCGCAGAGAGGAAAGGGAGCGTCCTTCATGACATGGTAGAAGAAGAAAGGAGAAAGGGGACAGGGGAGGAGGGCGGGGTTAACGTCCTCCTCCGTCGGATTTGGAGTGTCACTACAGGCCGAGGGACAGGGGGCACTCTCTCCATTCCGCGTGCCCTCTCGTCGATCAGAGAGTGTCTAGTCCTCCCCTAGGATCATTATGCAGTCTCTCTCCCTTCGGTTAATGGACACTGTGGATGGATGGAGGAGAGGAGGACAAAGAGGACTCTGGATACAAAGAGGGGAGCGTCAATGTGACCAGTCAGGAGATATCTGGGGGAGGAGGATCCCAACGGACAGCGGACAGATGTGCGAGAAGGAACGCGCGAAAAAAGATCAGGCTCTCCCCATTTGCCCTGCTCTCTCTCGCAATCTAACCGCGAGCATATGAACGAACGATAGAAAAGAAGAGAGAGGAACGCAGGGGGCTGACTGTCCCTTCTCCCTCTCTCCAGAGTGACCTCGCCTTGGAAGAGGGAGAGGGGGGGGATAGAGAGAGGACGAGAGGAGGGGAGGAAAGGACGCCAACTCTCGCTCACGAGTGGGCGGGGCTACTCGACGATCAACACCTTGTAACCGAGAGCAAGTTGTGGTCTGCCATTCTGGCGTTCAGCTCTCGTCTCTTCAACTTGCACAGTCTATCTCCAGGGGGCGGAGCTATCAACACCTTGTAACCGAATCGCGCTGCCAGATATAGGAGTGGCTGATGGTGTTGAGGGGTGGATGATTGGGGGATATAAACAAGTGAAAGGGAATCTCCCTCCCTTGCTGTCCCTTCCCCCCCCCCCCCCCACTCCTCCTCACCATCCACTCTTCTTTCGTCCTCCACGATAAACATGACATCTGGGGGTCGGGTTGGCAGGACGGCATACATTGGCGAAAACAGCGGATGGCGAGGAAATAGGGAGGGGTTGTTTCCGCGCCGATTTCAGTTCTCGATCGACTACCGTAATCGCAGGGATTCTGGAGCATTGCGCCACACGCTAATCTATGCGAGTGTTGCGTCAGAACGCATGAATGACAGGGTGGACGGAATACGATCTGGGCAAGGAAGGAGAAAGAAATAAAGAAGCACCAAACTGGAAGGTCGATCAAGGGAGGGAAGGAGAGGTAATAACGGAATGAGATGAAGGAAGGGACCATTCGAGTCTCTCTCTCAATCGCCGACAAAAAAGGAGGAGAAGAGAAGATTAGAGGGAAAGATCGTCTCCTTCCCTAGATAGAAATGAATGGGAAGGAAGGAGATCTGGGAGGAGGAGCAGGAGTAGAGTAGTGCTCCCTCTTTCCTCCTCCTCCTCCCTCTCAAAGACCGGAATGTCGATAGATGGAGGGGGATGGTAGGATGGAAGGAAGGATGGATGGGAGAAGAAAGAAGATGGGGGGATGGATGGATGGATTGAAGGATAGATTGAATGAGAATCGGATCGACATGTTTCCGATCTATGCGGGGGACTTCCGATCTTCCGTCTGGATTCTGATGGCGACGTCCATAATCAGATCAATTGATCAGTCACCGAATGCCCTCTGGCATACAGTATCAGAGGGAGCCTTCTGATCTTCTGATCTACGTTGATCATCAAAAGCGTTCGAAGGATGAAGCACCCCGCCACAAGATCAGACACGCCTCTGTAACCTCTACCGTACTCCCCCGTTCCCTAACATCTCCTACTCTTCTTTCTACTCCTCTCAACGAAATTGTGTGACAGTCGTGATCAATCGACCTCGACAGAAAGAGAAAGAGGAAGGGGGAGAGAAGGGGTGAGAGGAGAAGAAGGGACGGGATGAATGGGGGGAGGGAAAGAGAAGGGAGACTACTCAACCACTTCTGATGCCCCCCTCTCCCTATCCCCCCTGCATCAAGGTCAGACTCGTGAATGGAGGGGATGGATGACTGGGGGTGGAAGAAGGAGAAGAATACCGTACTCGGGGGCATTGTGAAAGACTCTCGAGAAGTGGGGATCAAGGTGAGATTCTACCCTCTGGGCGGAGGGTGATAGATACAGGGATCTGTTTGTCTTCGGTGAATACGGTAGGCTTTTGATCTCCATCGATGCTCAAAAGTTCTGTATCCGAAACTCCGCCCCTTTTCTCTCTCAACGCTCCAAAGTATTTTTCGAAATCGAACAGCTCCGTTGTTTCCCTTCACTGATGGAAGACACAGTTCACGGGGCCGAGTGTGGTGAGAAAGGAGTGAAAGAGGAGAGAGAAAAGGGTAGGAGATGAGTAGGAGATGAATCATTCTCTGTAGTGGACGGGTATGGCGGACGAGTATTTCAGAGGGATGAGAGAAAAGGGTTAGTGACGAAAGTAGGGAGAGGTGAAGGGGGACTAGGTCGAGTGAGATCAGGGGGGTGATGAGGGATCAGAAGGGCCAGAGGGGGCCTTGACGGAGTCAATGAATGAGGGGATTATTAGTCGAGGAGAGGGGGGGGATAATGAGGAATCGATCGAGATGCGCGTTGATCGAGACAGGCAACAACAATGCGTCAACGCTCAAGCTACAGTAACCCCACCGTAATCTCTCGCCTCGAATCGATGACTGATGCAAAAAGTAGTAATGATCGGGGAGAATGAGCGAAGGGGCGACGAGAAGAGACGTCTGCCGTCACACTGATAAGAGAGCCTTCGGATTCTGACGGCTGATAGTGTACACTGGTCGAGAGACACGTCACCTTGATTTCAACCCTGCTGGATGACAGCAACAATTAGTTCACAAATAAGATACCCAGAAGGAGAAAAAACGAGGGAAAGCCGAAGATCATGCATGGTAGTGTTGATGATTAGCAAGATAACCTCTTCGATGAATATAGTAGGTGAAACAACCAGGTGGTGTTACGTTTGGTGCGTGATCAAAGAGGAAAAGGTGAGCTCAGAGGTCAATCGAATTGCACTTCCGGCGAGTTGAATACGAATCAAATCCCTCGATCTTCTCCTTTCTCATCGAAGTATTCCCCGAACCGCGCTTCACGTAATCAAGAAAATAGCCCTTCCGCTGAATTAAACAGGATTCAAATCCCCCTCGTTCGATCTCTCCATCTATCCCCTCGATGCACCGTCTAATGACTCAATCAATCGATGTGTCTCCCCCTCTCTACCCATCTTCTTCTTCTTTCATCCTCTGAAGGTCGAAGGTAAGGGATGGAATGGAAGGGAGGGAGTGGAGGGGGGATGAGGATGAAAGGGAAGGTACCATCTCATCCTCTCTCAGAAGAGAGAAGACAGGATCCCCATCCACTCTAATTGGTGAGTACTGTGTGGAGGGAGAGGAGAGGGAGAGAGGAGATCCACTAGAGGATCCTTCCCTTCTCTTCCCATCCATCGCAATGCATTCAATCGCTGACCCAGAATCGTCCACTCTTTCACTCCTCTCGCCTCGACTCTCTAACCTTCCCCTTCCTTCCTTCTCTCTTCCATTCCAACGATCACACAACCAGCCCATGACTGAGAAGAGGATAGAGGAGGGGGTCCAGAGGGGTATTTGTGATCGACAAGTGAGGAGATACCGACAAGTGCGCGGGAGACGAGGTGCTAATGTGACGCCATCCCCTGATCGATTGTCGTTCGAGCATCAGAAAACAATAAGATAAATCAAGAGCAACAATGGCAGACACAAATTGGAATAAATATATTTTAAAGTGCAACTGAACAGAACGCGGATCACGGCTGACACACTAAAGTAGCTGGCAAGAACAACAAGATAGCGTAAGGTGCATCCCCGTAAATCTATCGGCGGAACGGGTAACGAACGCGCGAGTGATTCACCGAGGACCCGCTACGTTTAGGTGCCACAGTTGGACGAAGTGCGAAACCAAATCATGATTCCGATTTCTCCCAATCATTTCTTGCACTCCACAACCAGTAATTCCATTTCGAAAACACAGGCCGAATATGGAGTCGAAGTTCCGAAAACAAGTGCGATCCAATCAGGGAGAGATGGCGGCAACCGGCGGAAAGATTCCCTACCACTACTTTTGTGTACTTTGGAGACGGCGCGATCGTCGGGGTGGAGGAATGACAGAGTGCAAGGATGATTGGAGGAGTTGTTGATGGTCAAGGGAATCGAGGCGGCGACGCGCGATCGATGGGGAGCGATTCGAGAAGGAACGTACCTCTATTACTTGACGAGTAGGGCACGAGTAGGGGTCGAGTGAGGGGCCGGAGGGCGGACAAGGAGGGCCCTGGAACAAGGTAAATGTGGTTGCAACAAAATAGAAAGCACAAACACAAAATTAGTAGTGAAAATCGAACACAAGACTGCGAGAAACGGTTGAGTTTCATCAACTGACAAAATGCAATGTCGATAATACCGTAATCTTCCTGTACAGTAATGGATTGTCGATCATGAACTGACTGAACTTCTTTTTAGATTACATTTTTATTTTTTTGTTAAGCTTTTCAATCTTGAGTGTATTAAACTCGGTTGATCAGGTCATGAAATATTAGCGAGCGAATTTCGCCGTTGAACTTCACACGTGACAAACACCGACAAAGTTTCGAGATTCTCTTCATCTCATCTTTGACATATCTCCCATCAGTAGTCAGGCTTCTCATGTCTTCAGTGTCGACGTCTCTCGAGTGAACGACAGTTGTCGTTGAGGGGAAGGAGAAAGGGAAGAAGGAAGGGGACGAGGTCGACTCCCGTCTCTCACTGCACCTCACGTTTGCAGGGACCAATGATGTGTGATGGAGTTGCTTCTAAAATCCTGCTGATCTTGACAACTCAAGCGCGGAAGAAAAAAATCTCTTGAACTTCATGACCATGTCATTCTTTACTTCTGAACTTTCCCGAAAGAGTCCGACGTCATCAATTTTCCAACACCAATCCTGCGATGGGCAGTTTCGTTTGCGTAACTTGTGAAACTCACCAACTATTTCGGGAAAGTATAAATGTGATGGTAAAAAGCATTTATCGTAAATCAGTATCGTGAAACTCATTTGAAAGCAGGTAGGCTCATTATTCCATCCCACCGGAATAGCGAGAGCACAACATATCATGCATCTCTCACAAGCCTTGTCAGCCTTCTGACGTCTGTGAATTTCTATCAGCAGAATGAATCGATATTGAAAATTTCTTTCTGAAAATTCTTCCTCCTTTAGAAGAATTGCTGAAACTGATACCGACTTATGCCCTGTTTCGACATTCTGTTTAGCAAGTTCCTTGACGCATCGAAATTGGTAAAAATCTGTAAAACGAATCTTCCAAAAACGTCAGCTCCATATTTAGTCTGATCGTGCATTCTCGCAACTATCTACCCTCTCAATAAGGGATCACGGGGACTTCTTATCACCCCTCGGAGTGGATATCGGGCGAGGTTAGAGAGGAGGGAAGGGAGAGGGAGGGCAAGCGAGGGGAAAGGGTGCACACTGTTTGCCTCATCTTCGAATGGAGAAACACAGAGAGAGCGGGTGGTGACCCCTCAAATCTGCCTCCCTCGCTGGGAGTTGAGACAAAGGAAGACAGGGGCAGAAGACGATTCCAATCCTGGAAGCTACCCTACTTTCCCTGTTCCATTGTGTGTATCGATTTGCTTGTGCGGTGGCGTACGGTTGGTTGCTGTAGATGGTAGTGGTCTAGACAGACCCCTATTCAGTACGTGCATTGAAACCCGAGAAACGTCGGCGTTTTCTCCCACTTGACAAGAAGAGAAGAAGGTTTCTGCCTGTTTTACAACCTGTACGAGGGAAATCTCCCTCCCTCTCTCACTCAAATCTCGCGTCCCTCTTCGATTCGATTGGGTAGGGCGGACTCTCTCTCTCCCTCGCTTCCCTTCGCCACTTGAGTGATGTCGAGTGAGGAGACGAGCATCGTTTTATGATTGAATAGTCACGACGAGTTCCGTTGCTCCATTTTTTAGGCGTTCCTGACCTCTTACTCTGAATTCATAGTCCAAAAACGTGGCGAATACTTCCAAACGTATTTCCATTTGTTTCCATTCCTATGAAAACAATTTCAAAATAAAAACATAGCGAAATATTCAAACTAAAAATATATTTAGATAAAATATTAAGTCTGACCTAACGATAAAGCGTTCCGCTAGTTCAAATTTTACGAATGCTGGTGTGGTCATTAAGTTCTTTTTCCCGGTGCTCCAGTTCAGCTTGTTCCGGTCCTGCAAGAACAATCAATCGATTGTATGCCTGCTTTTCTCCTTTTCCATGCAAGATCTTGATTATTGATCGATAATCTAATTGTTCTATTGTATCCACCGATAGTTCTCACCATTTCCTATTGTTTCTCAAACCAGTGCATCTCAATTCTATTGTTCTCACTATTTCTGAAGTCATTATTGACTGTGGTCACTCCTCGGCTAGACACTTCCCCATCAACACTTCTATTGACACTATTTCCTGTTATCTTCAATCTCTGTTTTCGTCGTTGAATGCACTCCTTCTGTTGGTCATCGACTCCCATTGTGAAAGAGGATTCGTGTCCCTCTCGCCTGGTCCTCTCTCCCTCTGCTCACTTTCCATAATCCCTCTGCGCTCCCATCCGCTGCTTAGGCTCGCTGAGCCAATCAATTTACTTGTGCTCGCTCGCGCTGAGTCAGGGACGTTGTTGTTGTTGTTTCCCAAGCATCGCCCTTCTCATTTCAGGTATGTTCTGATGTGCATTCCCCCCGATTCGCACTGACGACCATTGAGAGATCCCAGTAAAGGTCAGTTTTGCATGTTTATTGAATCTTTTTTTACTTTAATTTCTAATTTACATGTTCTAAATGTAGACCATATCCAAACCCGGGTAAGGTAAGGAATGTGCTGCTTTTGCCAGATATTTGCACAGCTGAAAGAGGAAAAGCGTTCTGTTGACTGTTGTATTTTTCCGCGAAGTTTGATTGCTTTCGACGGTTCAGAACGAAAACGTTTAAATGAAAATAGATTAAGTATTTAAGTTAATTAATTAATTACAGCAAGCAATGGCTCCGGCGGAGGATCCGGCGACGCGACACCGCCAGTTGGAGGGTGATTACACCGGTCGACCGAGGAAGGGCGAGACGCTCAGTATTGAAGCTCTGTTGGGTAAGTATTTCTATTAATTAATTAGTTAATTATATAAATATCATGATTTTTTTCGCAAAATGTTCACTGCTTCTCTTCGTTGAAACTACTTTTTCTATTGTTTTAATCTAATTAATTAATTAATTGCAGACACGGTAATATGCATGTTCGATGAGTGCTCCTCGCCGTCTCTTCGCAGGGAACGATGCATAGCGGAGTTTGTCGAGAGCGGTATGTTTTAAAAAAAATAAGTGTTTCCCATGTGAGTCTATTTCGATTCTCTTAATTTTTAATTATTTTTGTACTCTCGATTCTACGTCCTATATCGAAGAAAGTAATCTTGACCTGTATTTCCGCTTTATTCGTAACCTCAATTTTGCAAGCAGCTAGACCTTTTGAATCGTTCCACATTTTCTTTTTTCTCCAATTGACTAGTTTCTGGCAAATCCTATCGAAATCGAAGATTATATTATCTGCTGTATTTCATTTCCTCCCATAACCCAAATCTTGCAGTCCGCAGTGTGGTCCATCGCGCTAAGTTCCTGCGGCTACGCAAGGATGATTTCGAGGTGGGGATGTGATCATTGATCTTTGATCTTCAGTCTTCCAGCTCTAAAGTTCAATATTGTTAATGTAGTATTTAGCTGATTTCTTCGGGGTTTCATACATTCTTCTTCTGTCTGTTTGTCTAACTTTTGCTAATTAGACGATGTCTGTCATTTCTCCAATAATCATATTTCCAGGTGATCCGTGTGATAGGAAGAGGCGCGTTCGGCGAGGTGGCCGTCGTGAGAATGATCCAGAGTGGAGAGGTGAGTATTTTCTATGACGCTCTCTCATTTTTACACACTCTCTAGCCCTTTCTGATCCACGATAGGGCTAAAAAGGGGAAATTTTCCACATTTTTGTTCACGTTTTTGTTGCTCCTTCCAATCGCCGATAGAACATTCCAAGCTGAGGAAACGTGAACCAGAGCTTGCTGACTCAGCCACTTTACATATGGCAGGGCGGGGAAGAGGAGGTGGAAGGGGGAGAGGGCAGAGGGGGGCATCTGTTTGTTGGAGTTGGAAAGAGACGCCTGGAGGGAGAGAGGAGAGCAGGAAGTAGGCAAGATGAAACTAGTAATCAGCTGTGATAAGAAGAGGTACTTGTGAAGGAATGCTTGAAGGTTGCTTGTTTGATCGACAAAGGGATTCGCAGCGGTGGAGGTGAATATTAACACAAAGAAAGAAGTTATACCATTTTTGTAAGAAGATCGGACTCGTAGTTGTGATGGGCTTGAAAAGTTAATGATTATTTAATTCGAGACTGAAATCTAACTGTTATTCGAATATCTGACAGGGTTAAACTTGAAACCTAGTGGTACCATTACTGCTAGTTTGTTTTAATCTGGAAGTGAAAATGAGTGGACGAGAGAAGAAAATTAAATTTTCAAATCCAGGTATTCGCGATGAAGATCCTAAACAAGGCGGATATGTTGCAGCGTGCGGAGACCGCCTGCTTCAAAGAGGTATCGATTGATTGATTGATTCCTAGGGTACGGTAGTATTGCTGATTGGTTCGCTATCGCAGTTACGGTACCATTTTACGGCTAGTGGATACGATAATCAATCAATAACTAATAAATAATCTGCTCAGGAGCGGGACGTGCTGGTGCATGGCGATCGGCGGTGGATCACGAGCCTGCACTTTGCCTTCCAGGATGATAAGAATCTGGTGAGTACGGTAATATTGATGTTCGTAGGATTATTGGCTACGATAGTGTAATTCAAGACGGTTATTGCCTGGTGAGTATTAATTTTTGAAATATTGATACTGGTGATATTGTTACTCGGGTGCCTCACTCTTGATTAGGGACAACTGAAACCGGATCTGTACGCCCATCGCCATTTTGATTATTTTTTTAGTGCACATTATGATGTGATTATTTCGCCAAACGTGCTCACTAATTGAGCCGTAGTTGAAACCGGGAAATGAGACGGTTCAAATTTAAAAAAAAACTAAGTGAACTGGAAAATCGATACATTCCCTCTACAGTACCTTGTGATTGCCCATCGTATTCTAACCGATGATCAATACAGTAAAATTCGATAATAACTCACTACAGTACCCCATGATGACCCACCGTAGTCTAATCGATAATCAATAATCTACAGAACCTCGTGATGACCCACTGTAGCCTAATCGATAATCAATAAAGCAAAAATCGATAATCAATACAGTACCTCGTGATGGACTACTACGTGGGCGGCGACATGCTCACGTTGCTCAGCAAGTTCGACATACACATGCCCGAGGACATCGTGCGGTTCGTTGGTTGATGTCACTTGAGTAAATACCAAAAATGGATGATTTTTCACGATTGTTCGATGAATGCATGATTTCCGTTGAAGCATGCTCTTTTTTCCGTTGGAGAGACATTTTCTGGGGTTTATTGAAACTTGCCATATGTTCATTGATGGTCAAACCAAATCCGTGCTCTTGCAGATTCTACGTAGCCGAGATGGTGCTGGCGATCGACTCGGTGCATCAGCTGGGATACGTCCATCGGTTCGTGTTTTATTTTTTTCAAACTCTGCTCACCTTCGATTGTATAAGTAGACATAGCCTGATGATGTAGTGAGTGTGAAACATAGATGCATCCATTGAGATGCTTGTTTTTTTACACCGTGAATAATGCCTACGAATTGAATAAACGGCGAGCTCATGGTGATATAATGATTACGAAACGTAGAACTGTTGTGCTTTGATGCTCTAATTATTTTCGAACGACATCTTAGAAATCTTTAAGTGTCTTTCATTTCATTGATCTTGCATGTAACTTTTTCCTGGTTAACGTTCTCTAGACTCAATAATCAACGCGTACAATCAGCCAATCAATCCCTAATTGCAGTGACATCAAGCCGGACAACGTGCTGCTCGACGGCTCCGGCCACATCCGGCTGGCGGATTTCGGCTCGTGCCTGCGGGTCATGGATGACGGATGCGTGAGCAGCAACGTGGCTGTTGGTGAGTCATTCGTCGCCTCGCGCTCATTCTGAGCGGTCGTAGCCCGGGCTAGAAAACAGAGAAGTTCACAGATTTAATTGTCCCGAAAGAGATTCAGAGGTTGGTCAGAGCACAACTTGGAATTGAAAGGGTAATAAAACAACGAGAGAAGCTCGTTGCTGGAATAATGAAGTACTGGAAGAGAGGGTACTAATGCACAGTTGATTAGCTTTTTTTATTATGTCGCGAGAGCCATGCAAGTATTGAGTATTGTGGTGTGCAAAGCAACAAAAGATACTTCTGAAAAACGAGAATTGATTGTGGAAAAAAAGTTGGTTTCGCTGACAAATGTGCAGTATTGCCGAATGGCCCTGGTTGAAATGCTAGATACATTTGTTGAAACCTCTGTGGTGTAAGTGCTCTGTCTGCGGTTATACATGTTTGGACTAAATTGCTCTTCAAAATTGCAATGAGTTTATGCTGGAAGCTTAACCTTCCTGTCGAAACCTCTCTGTTGTAGGCACGCCAGATTACATCTCTCCCGAGATACTCTGCGCGATGGAGGACAACAAGGGACACTACGGGCAGGAGTGCGACTGGTGGTCGCTGGGCATTTGCATGTGAGTTGGATAAGTCATATCTGATCAGAGGGTGCGCTCTAGACGCGCCGGGTGAGAGATAAGGGAAAATGGCGATAGAGGGTAACAAGGGCCATTATGGGCAGGAGTGCGACTGGTGGTCCCTGGGAATTTGCATGTGAGTTTATTGAAACTTCGTCGGTTTCCTTCCGACCTTCGACAGGACTGAATCTGGACGGGAAAGGGAAATGATAGTGAAAAGTTACTGTAGGAAAAAAGATCGGCACAAACCGAAGATGTGCTTGTTTGTTCACTGCGAGGGGTGGATTGCAGTGAGATTAGCGCGAACACTTCGATTCAAGTAGCGACAGGGAGACGGTGATATCGCTTGCAGTGTTCTTAATTTTTTTTTGAACCCGATCCATCTTCGTATCAGTGCAAGGAATCCACTCCATCTTAAGCGGCATTGCTGAAGCACGAACGCTATAGGCTTTATTTTTTTTAATCGATTTCTAATTTAAAAATCAATAATTCCCAGGTACGAAATGCTGTACGGCGCGACGCCCTTCTACTCGGAGAGTCTAGTGGAGACCTACGGAAAGATCATGAACCACAACGTGAGTACGGTAGCTACCGTAATCCAAGGATACTGTAAATCGATTATCGATCGACTTTTGGCTAATCTCTGATGCAGTAGCCTCGTACTAGTCTTGTAACAGAGTTCCGTAAACTGGATACAGTAACCCCGTCTTCTGTTCAGGACATGCTCGAGTTCCCGGACGACATCGACTGGGTGGTGAGCGAGCCGGCGAAGGACCTCATGATGAAGCTGATCTGCGCGAGAGAGGTACGGTAGCTTACTGTAGATATACGGTGATTGAGGGAGTTTGGAGGATTACGGTAGTTTATCACCCAATCGATGCAGATTCGACTGGGCCGGAGCGGACTGCACGACTTCAAGGAGCACCCGTTCTTCGTGGGCATCAATTGGGACGAGCTGCGGCAAGGTGAGTACGGGTTGTATGGTGTTTACGAAGCTCTCGTCGATCGTTTCAATTTGTTAGTCTGCCAAAATCGCTCTAAAAGTTTCAATATCCTAGGCATCTCTTGTAGTATGTGGCTTTTTTCTGGAAAACTCTGTGCACGTACATGGTGGTTTCAATATGTAGTTTCAATGGGTGGTCAAAGTGATAAGGCACCCGATGATTCTGATATGATCATAATCGGCACTCCCAATCTCTACTCTCGATGTGCTGTTAATTTAATCATTCAAACTTTATTTTCTCCAGCCACGCCTCCGTACCGGCCCGAGGTCTCCTCGCCGACGGACACGTCCAACTTCGACGCGGATATCGGAGATGATTTCACGCCGGTCAGTGATGATTTGTTTGTTTCCCTAGGAGGTAGTGGTCGAATTGATAAAGACTAGTTAACCAAGTGACGTTAATTGTTATCATTTTCGAAATTTGTTCACCGGCATTTGGGCGATGAAAGTCAACATTGTAAGCCAATATAGCCAAAATAACGATCTGTATCGGCGATCCAAGTTGCCCGAAAATCGTTGACGTTTCCGTTGAAAACGCAATCGATTACAGTAATCGTCTCTTTTGCCGCTCCCTATTCGATTTACGAAAGCGCAGCCGTTTCCTTGCCAAAATAACGATCTGTATCGGCGATCCAAGTTGCCAGAAAATCGTTGACGTCTTCTTTGAAGACGCAATCGATTACCGTAGCCGCTCTTCCTAATCGATATTCAAAAGCGCGGCTGTTCCCTTCAATCGTTGCTAAGTTGGGTCCCGTCAGCGTTGACGTCTCCTTTGAAGACGCAATCGATTACCGTAGCCGCTCTTCCTAATCGATATTCAAAAGCGCGGCTGTTCCCCTCAATCGTTGCTAAGTTGGGTCCCGTCAACGTTGACGTCTCCTTTGAAGACGCAATCGATTACCGTAGCCGCTCTTCCTAATCGATATTCGAAAGCGCGGCTGTTCCCCTCAATCGTTGCTAAGTTGGGTCCCGTCAGCGTTGACGTCTCCTTTGAAGACGCAATCGATTACTGTAGCCGCTCTTCCTAATCGATATTCAAAAGCGCGGCTGCTCCCCTCAATCGTTGCTAAGTTGGGTCCCGTCAGCGTTGACATCTCCTTTGAAGACGCAATCGATTACCGTAGCCGCTCTTCCTAATCGATATTCAAAAGCGCGGCTGCTCCCCTCAATCGTTGCTAAGTTGGGTCCCGTCAAAGTTGACGTCTCCTTTGAAAACACATTGGATTACCGTAGTCGCCCTTCCTAATCGATACTCGAAAGCGCTTCCGTTCCCCTCAATCGTAACCAAGCTGTGGTCCCGTCAACGTTGACGTCTCCTTTGAAGACGCAATCGATTACAGTAGTTGCCCTCCTAATCGATAAACGAAAGCGCTGTGGTCCCCCCTCAATCGTAACCAAGTTGTCGTGCCGTCAACGTTGACGTCTCCTTTGAAAACGCGATCGATTACCGTAGTCACCCTTCCTAATCGATACTCGAAAGCGCTGTTGTTCCCCTCAATCATAAACAAGCTGTGGTCCCGTCAACGTTGACGTCTCCTTTGAAGACGCAATCGATTATAGTAGTTGCCCTCCTAATCGATAAACGAAAGCGCTGTGGTCCCCCCCTCAATCGTAACGAAGTTGTCGAGCCGTCAACGTTGACGTCTCCTTTGAAGACGCAATCGATTGTAGTAGTTGCCCTCCTAATCGATAAACGAAAGCGCTGTGGTCCCCCCTCAATCGTAACCAAGTTGTCGTGCCGTCAACGTTGACGTCTCCTTTGAAAACGCGATCGATAACCCCCGTCGTCGCGCCTAACGGTCCACTTGTCACTGTGAAGTCGCGAGCGCTCACTCCTATAGTCCCTCACTCCCCAACCCTCCAACTGCTCTTGTGGTCAACTGGTTAGCGCGCCCGCTCAGCTCGCCGCCGCCGCGGATTCGATTCCCGCCGCTGCAATAACCTATTGCCGCTCTTGCAAATCGTTCAAAATGATGGAAATGCCTCATCCATCATTGCCTCATCCCTCGTGTGACATGAATTGCTAAAATATAGAGAAAGGAACAAGTGCATTGGGGCCTTGAAGCAGGGGTGAAACATGTTGGTGAAGGTATCAATTGAATTTTAATACAATCGGGTCTGCCGTTGATTGTATGGAATGTTTTCATCGAATTGTAAGCCCTGGATGAAACAGGGAACTTTCTTGTGATGAGTATTGTTCTTCCATTGAATCGAAAACGCGGACTTCGTTTCGAAATCCGGATGAAACGTAATACTTACGTAATTGTTACAGGCGAACAACGCGCCCGCGATCTCGACCAACTTCACGGGCAAGCACCTGCCGTTCATCGGCTTCACGTATACACATGGAAGGTGCGTTGGGGCTTCGGCACTTATCTGCTTTCAGGCCAGGCTATACACAGAGAGTATTCTATCCCTACCATTTTCATTCTTTACCTTGTGCGCACTAATATCGGTTGGAGTCCGGCCAAAAAAAACAGAGAAGTTCCGTTGCCTTCATCATCACTCCTAGATTGACGATCTTCACTGATTCACAGTGAATCTCCGTATATGAATCGTTTGAGAATTTGGTGACTTGTGCTCGTGGAAGGTGGGTTTGAGATTCCGTCTCGCTATTGATAGAAGGCGACTCACGGCGGACCGTGGTTTGAAAAGCGGGTCTCGCAAAAAAGGACATTTTCCGTGGGATGCTTTGTGGAGTTCAAGGGGACGTTCGTTTATCATCGTTTGCAATTGGGCATTGTGTTTGGAGGTAGTCTGCAATTGCGACGTTAGTATTTCTGGGTAGGTGCATCCGCGCAGATGGTGTGCTATGTTTACCTAGGCGGAGGAGGCTGATTGATGTCACGTTCAGTTGTGGTTCAATAATAATAGAAGAAGAATTTTGCATTAGCATCAGTTTCTTAAAGATGACCAGGCCAGTTGAGGCACCAAGGGGACTACAGGTAATTTGGTGGATTAGATTGATTGATACAGCCTCGATATCGTGTGTAAAAAGTATGATTGCTTCATAATTCTCATTGTCGTAAATTTGACTAGGTGAACTGGGGCAACCATGGGGGTACGTATATCCACACGAGCCAAGTAGATCGATGAACGCTTTCTTGACCGTTGAAAATAAAAATAAAAATCAAGTTTAATGTATTTCCAGCATGCTCTCGGATGCTCGCTCGATCGCCGACTCGCTGGGCACCAGCAGCAGTGTGGACGGAAGTGGAGGGGAAGGCGAGTGGTTGATCTTTGATCTTTGGTAGTTCCTTGGATCTGCTGGTAGATCTTTGATCTCTAATCAACCAATAATCAAGGCATTTTACAGGTTCATCTTCCCTTGAAACGTACGAGCGGCGCATGGCGACAATGGAGCAGGAGAAGGCGGAGTTGCTCAGGAAGTTCAATGGTGAGCAGATAAGGAATTTAGGAATCAGAGGATCGTAGAGTGCATTGCTGAACGTTCGCTCGGTGTGATTTGATGTGAGAGTGAAACCGGAAAACTTTCGCAAAAAATTCCGAACTTATATTCTGAGTTTTTCATGATCAACGCACCGAGCAATGCTTCAATCGTTTCCTGGTATCAAATTCATGAGGCTATGCTTATGTTTCATCGGGTTTACAATATTCTGTTCATTTGATGCAAAATGATTTCGCTCGCAGCAGCCTTCAAAAACTCATAGCTCCCCTCGCAGAAGCCTCCTCCCTCCTCTCGTCACGATAGTAATTTCTCTCCCTCAAAAAAGAACCTTACAGAATCCTAGTTTCATGTGGCCTACACACTCGTGCTTCCGGATTGCAGAATGATTGTCGTCGACTCCTTGCCCTCAAACTATTTTATTCTTGCAGAAGCCTCGTCCCTCGTCCCCCCCTCTCGTCCCATTAGATATTTTATTTTTTCCGTATCTTGGAACCCTGGTTTCACGTGGCCTATCAACATCGCGTTTTCGGGTCCTAGCAATACAGTGCGTTCTTTGATGGCGAAAATATGATACCTCCCACTTGCAGAGGCCTCGTTCCTGTCTATCCTATGCCTATATAACAGTCCTGCAAACCTATTGTTTCCCCTGGTGTTCATGTGTTGTCACTGCAGAAGCCTCGTCCCTCCTCTCGTCCCGCTTCTCGGACGGCGCCAGTGGCGACGGCAGTGGAAATGAGAGGGAGAAGGAGTACGAGCAGATGATCGCGCAGCTGAAGGACGAGATACAGGTGAGCAACGCGGACGCGTCGCGGTCAGGGGTGTGCTCTATGTGCGCCGGGTTAGGGAAGGCAGGGTGATTCGAGGGTTTCCCAGGCGAGTAGATGCCGCACGATTAGGACATATGATGGAGTGAATGTGATTGGTAATAGTACGTCTGTTTCTAGGCACAACTGAACCATTATTTCTGATTTGAAAATATTCCAACGACGTTAATTGCAATATTATATTCGCAGATACTGAAGATGCGGCAGGACGACTCGTCGGCTGCAGCAGCTGCAGCATCGGCGAAGCCGAAAGTGAGTAATTTATGGGCGAGAGGCTCCTTTTTTGGGAATAATCTCACGGAAACGCGCGCTTTCCACCTACGCACTTTTTTCCTGCAAGCATACCTACTTCTTGATACGTTCTCAACCGTTTCTGATCTCTCTTCCGCTCCATATTCCCAGCCGAATTTGCGCTTTTGCGCCACGCACTTTCTCGCTCCTCAAATGCGCTATAGTACGATCAAGGTCGCTTCAGATGCTACACCTCAGCTCGCCATTTGAATAGAAAAATATTCCTAAACCATCAAACGCTTTTCCTTTCCTCCAAGCACCGCTAGCTTTTCTCTCATTTCCAAAACCTCCCAAAAAATTGGTTTCCATCCAATTTCCCAAGTTTTGCAAATTATCAAACTCTCTGGTTTCTCCGGGCGCACGTCTATCCTTTGCCTTCACCCCCTCCCTCATTCCAGGACGTTGAAGAGATGGAGCGGTCGCTCAAGGAGTTGAAGGAGAAGAATCGCCAACTGATCCTCGAGAAGACGGAACTGCAGCGAGTAAGTGCGCGACTGCTCAGGGAGAGCCGGGACCTACCGCATCGTCTGGCCCACCCGGACAGTAGATCGCCCAGTTCCGAGAGATACCGAACCCCGGATAGCCGTTACCGTAGTCCGGACCCGAGAAAGAGCTGTAGGTGCAATAGGGAGGTGCCCCTGCTATTGATTAAGACCGGCAGAGAGATGTGTACTCAGACGGAGTACGGTAGGGAAGAGGAGCAACTGTTGAGTCCCGGCGCGCCCGAGGATCCTACCGTATCTCCGCCTGCGGGTACGGTAGTTAGGAGGGAGGAGGGAGTGAAGTGGAGAGCGGTTGCGTGGACGGGAGTGATTGTAGGCGGTTTGGCGCTGTATGGGCATGCTGTAATGGGCGAGAAGAGGGAGATGAGTGAGAATGAGTGGTGGAAGTGGTAGGTGAAGAGGGACTGTGCAAAAAATTGACGGTCTATTACTTTTCTGTGCTCTCTCGCTTTGTCTGACCGACGAGAGATCATTTCGAAAGTAGAGACAGCTAAAGTTTCGCCTAGCCCAAATGAGATTCGAATGAGCAGTAGTATTGTAAGAGTATCTAGACTAGAGTGGGTGCTGAAAGTACTGTGTAGTCCCCCGGTGTAATAATCGCTTACGTTTCAACCAGTGATGGCCACAATATTTCACTTTAATTGTAATAATAATCAGCTAATTAGTCCACCTTGTATTGTACGAGAAATCGCACCCGAGATCGAATAAAGATTACAAAAAATACAAAGAATATGTGTCGATTGTTAATCGATTGGCTTGAGATTCTGATTTGATTTCACTACTGATCTCGGTGTGCGATTTTGCCCTACTCATGTCCATTTTCCATCATGATTTCCCCTAACTTCCCTACGATTCGACCCAACACCTTTCCACACATTTCCCCCTATCGCTTTCACAAAATGCTTTGACTAAAGAGTTGTTTCAGATTGATAGAGTGGCCAGACTCTCCCAAATCTCCCTGCTCTCTAGTCTAACCGAAGAGAGAGAGCATGGGAAATCGAGAGAGTCGAGTGATTAACACGAACTAATGCTTGCAGGAGAATGAGGACCTCTCGGACCAGATGGGCATCAAGGAGAAGGAGGTCAAAGAGGCGATCAAGCACCGCGAATCCGCCAAGTTGGATTATGAGGAGGTGAGAGGGGGGTTCAGAGTAGAGTTCGAAATACGGATCGATGTCTCTTCATTTCACACACTCTCTCACCGGTCAGAGAGATGTGAAATGGAGGCGATTACTAGTTCAGAGGGTGTAGAATGTGTGATAGATTGTTTTCGCAGTGGACAGAATTGTCGGAGAGCGCCTCGAACGGCACGCTCTTCGCGAATAGAGTGTGTGAAACTCAAGGCAAGGAATTCACGTTTGCTCCGACTACTCGAGCACCGTTCTTTTATCCTTACAGAGAACACACAAATATGGAGAGAGAGCAGTATACGATAAGAGAGCAGTATACGATAGATAACTCGATAGCTGGTGAAACTGAACGCCCCGGCGCTTCGCCTAAGCTCACCGGCTCACCGACTCCCAACCCCGAGTAACGTACCAGGGGGACAGAGTCAGTGAATAGTGAGAAAGGAGATAGACACAAGGGCAGACAATCAGTTCAGTGGTTCAGAGGAAGAGTGAAGTGGAATCCGACTCGCCTCTAAGGGGGAAAGAGTGGGCGGAGTCGGAGAGGGTTAGAGAAGCATACGACATAGATAGTATGGTGATCAGGGAGTGCGTTACAGCCCTGGTAGAGATGAGGTGAGGCATAACATGGAATAGAGAGAGCATGTGGGCTGGTAGCCAGTTAGAATAGAACGGAATGGGGCATTACTCATCTCAGAAGAGGGAATATTGGGAGATGGAATCAGAGATAAGCCGCTGTAAGAGCGGGCAATGGGATATCAGGGGGGATAGCAGTATTCACGGAACAATCGATAATTGAGAGGAGAGAATGATCTTCTGACAGTGGACTTGTTCCACGACAAGAATCATGCATTTGCAAAGAATCAAGTTGGATCATGAAAACGTAGCTTGCAAAAAAGATAATATTTGGGAACATCTCTAATTGGTCGCAGAATGTTATTTTGATTTCCTCATGTGGAACGTATCCATTGCCGAATTTGTCTCATCGAGAATAGATGTGTGCGGTGTGAAACGCCGATTCTTGCAGCTCAACTCGGAGTTGATCGACGAGAGGAACAAGCTGCGGAAGGCGGAGAAGGAATCGGCCGAGAAGGAGAAGGTGAGTGGAGATTGAGGAACTTCTGTTCTTTTTGGCCCAGGGTGTCCCTCTATGACCGCTCATCTTGAGATGCGAGGCGAGGAATGAGAAGGGTAGGGATACAATACTCTCTTGACAATGACCGGGCCAAGTGCCGAGATTGTGGATATGGTGGGCGTGGATACAAGGGATAGGTGTGGGACTAGAAGGAGAAGGTGAGTGATAGAGCAGTTCCTTACAGTGATGTGTTTTAGCGCGAAGATTATTCTTAGAAGTTAGTGAAATACTGGTGCAGTAGGCTGTAGCAGATAGTTAAGGAGAAGGTCGGTGGAGATTCACACTGATCACTTTTACAATATCGGCAGTATTGTTTGCATTGGGATAAACAATGCAGATGGGGTAGAAATGGAGCAAGTGTTTGATTGTGGGAAAGCGGTTGGCCGAGAAGGAGAAGGTGGGTGACAAATCTTGGTGGTTCTTACTGTTAAGATTACGGAGATCAGTATGTTTAGCAGAATGCGCAGTAGTAGTGAGGCCAGAAAATCTTGTGAAGGAGATCTTGTGAAGGAGAAGGTGGGTGGGATTGGAATTGATAAGGTCGATGAAATCAACGGATTCAATTAGAATAGGATAAGTGATCGGGATGAGGCAGGAATGGGGCTGGTGGTTCATTGGGGGGAAAAGTAATAGTCGAAGATTGACTGACTTTTGATTGTCTGTGGCTGACATTGAATGATCAAAGATTTCCCGAGTGTAAGAAGTAAGAGCTATTATTGGGGCGCGAATGTAACCAGTTTGTTTCTAAAATGAAATTAGATTTAATTTCAATTGTAATGTTTAATTATCCAGGAGCGATCACAGCTGCAGATCAAGATCGACCAGCTGCGGGAGGAGAAGAGGAGCATAGAGAATGGTGAGATTTGCTTGTTCTGAAATTTTCGGAACTTCTTGGATATCTGGCCCAGAACGACCGCTTTGATGGGCAGATGGGGGTAGGAAATGAAAATGGTAGGGATAGAATACTCTGTGAGTATTGCTGGGTCAGATATCCAAGAAGTGCCAATTTTTTTCGATTCCGAATCAGTCTACGCTTCGTCTTTTGCGAAATGAGCACAATTTGAGCTCAGGAGATGTCAGGTTTCGCAAGTCTTTCATATGTTGTTGATTTCCTAGCCCTGTGATGAATACACGTTTTCTGTGCTAAAATCCAATTGAGTGATTTTGTCCACGAGCCAAATTCGTTCATGTCAAGTGTATCAAACATAAAAAAAGTGGCTCATCATGTCCAAAATTGCAGTGCGCATGGCGGAGATCGAGAAGCTGGCGGCCGAGTTGGAGAACGAGAGGAGACAGAGGGAGGGCATGCAGGCACAGCAGATGGCTGCGAGTGAACAGGTACGGTTGCGAGGGATATGGTAGGTTACGGTAGCGTGGGGTACTGTAGGAGAATTGAGAGGCAGAGGGAGGGTATGCAGGCGCAGCAGATGGCTGCCAGTAAACAGGTACGGTAGGTTGAGGGATAGTTAAGGTTACGGTAGTGGAAGGGTACGGTAGACGGATACTGTAGGAGTGCGGTCAAATGAATTTGAGTGGTTATGCGAAGTCATGAAATCATTGAAAAGTACGAAGCCTTGGGAAGATGTAATAACTCTGAAACTACAATCCATCATGTACAGTTAGAAATCTTTGATTCGTTGCGAAAGTTTCAATGTATTGTTAAATTTCGGTTACTATATGAATCGTGAAACTCAAACTTTCTGTGGAGATTGATATTTGATCCTTCCTCAGTCCGGCGAGTACAAGAGTGCAAGGACACGATTGTTGTTGTTGTAGTTATTGTTATTGTTGTTGTTATTCTTCAACTGAATTTTGTTGTTTTTCAGTCCGGCGAGGCGGCCCGACTAGTGGAGGAGATCGAGCGACTCAACGAGAAGCACTCGGAGATCGTCGGCCAGGAGGAGAAGAAGCGCAAGCAGCTGGTCGAGCACTATCAGGTACGGTAGTTATCGATTTATTTTCAGTGTGTGATAGGAGAGGGTGCTGGTGGTGGAACACTACCAGGTACGGTAGGGATACGGTAGGTAGCTAAGGATTGAGTACGAAGCACTACCAGGTACTCTAGTTATCGATTGATTATGGTAGCTGGGGTTACGGTAGATCAGGGAAGAGGGTTACGGTACCAATCGATATCCCCTCGTTCCAGAACCAGCTGGCCGAGCTGCAGGCGCAGTTCGACGAGAAGGAGGCGGAGACGAGGGAGCTGCGGCAGAAGTATGAGGAGGTGAGGAGGTTTAGGTAAACCGCGACGCGTGGGTGGGGCGTCGCGGTCGATGTTTCGAAAATGCACCAAATAAATGTTTCCAGGAGCGCGAGGCGAGATGCGGCGAGCAGGAGCAGCTGGTGAGTTGGAGGTTTCGTGTGGGATTGAAGTTAGGCAGTTGTTTCCGCAAGTAGTTTGTGCTCTATGCCCGTTGTAATAAGTTCACATGCTTTTTGCTCCTTTTTGCAGCTGGTGAGTGATGAGTTTCATGAGGGATAGGTTATTTGAATTGCACACTGGAAGTAGTGCATCATTGGATTCTAGTTGTAACAGATAATATATTCCTACATCTAGCAACCGTCAAGTGATGGGTTGTATGGGGTATTGAAGTGAGGCAGTTGCCCCCGAGAGTAGTATGTTCTCGTTATTTACCGAAAAAAATACAAATATAGGTTGACTATTGACAAAGCTGGTTAGGTCTGGGTTTCTTGCAGTATTGACAGCACGTTGAAGATTGGAGGAAAAATCGATATAAATCGATATCAGGCGATGTTCGAGCGCTCGGTGAAGACGTTCGAGGAGACGAAGGAGCAGCTGACCAGCGAGAACGACTTATTGAGGGAGCAGATCGATCGATTGCAGCGCGAATTGTGAGTGCTGTAGGGTACTGTATACAAGCGTTATCGTTGACTGGCTTATTTGGGCTGGATATGGTAGATTATCGATCGATTGCAGGCAAAACAAGGAGCCGCAGATCCGGCAGATCCTCAACTGGGTCAACGAGGGCAAGGAGACCAAGCAGATCATTCAGGTACGGTAGAGGGATACGGTAGTTTCAGGTGTTATCGATTTTTTTGGAAATGTTTTGGTTATAATACTATCCGGTCTCTAATCATTGAGTAGTGTACTCCCCAAATCATGTACTGAGTCTGGAATGCGTATGCTCAAAGTGGAAGCATTATGTGTATTTGTCCCATATCTTGTTTGGCTTGCTTTGGATACGGTAGATGGAGTTTACGGTAGCAATTATCGATCGATTGTATATGGTAGCAATTATCGATCGATTTGCAGCAATTGACGAACAAGCTGACGAACGAGGTCGAATCGCTGCAGGCCGCGGCTGCGGATAAACGGAATAACAGTGAGTTGCTCATCTGGAGTTAATTGGAGATGAAAGAGTTATAATAGCTGTTGGATATAGCGCGCGTGTTTCGCATACTATGCTAGGTGAATATTGAGCGATATAGTATCGCTGATGCAGAATCGTGTATTATGGTGTAGTCAGCGTGCGTCGCAAATGTAACTTGTTGTTGCTACGGATGCAAATCTCAAACTATTGCCGTATCCACCTAGGATGATCTCTCATAATGACATTGAAACAGGAATTGTCAAAGCACCAACAATTTATGCACTTCGATTTGTGGCCCAGAATTTTATCACAGAATATTCCTACCCTAGTGGGAATCCCTACCCTTCTCATTCCCACCTCACTTCTGTATCAATGCTGTCTTGACGGGGCCTAAAATCGATGAAGTACGAACAAATTCGTCATTCCAGCCCCGACGGCGGCGACGAGCGGCTGGATGGCGGCGCGGATATCGCGCAAGGAGCTGCTGCTGTCGCGAGAGGCGCAGAACAACCTGGCCGCCGAGGTACGGTAGGGGTACGGTAGTCTCAAGGGATACGGTAGGGAAGGAAGGAAGTATTGCTACAGAATAACGATAAAATCGTGCAACAGTACGAAGCTAGTGTTTATCACTATTGTGAAACGTTGATTCTCGTAGCAGGGATCATATGCAGATGCCAATGCATGAAATTTTATCCTAATAATATGGGAAGTATGTGATTAGAGCTCACAGAATCGTCGTTTCAGGTGAAGATCAAGTCGAAGCTGGAGGGCGATCTGTCGCAGGCGAAGGCCGCCCTGGAAGAGTGCAAGGCGCGCCTGGAGGCCAAGGAGAGGGAGGTACGGTAGTGGGGTTATGGTAGCGGGTTATGGAAAAATCATTCGGGAGGTTCTTTTGTTTGAAGTCTATTGTTATTTTATAGCTGTTTCGAGTCAACAGATCAAGTTGGAGACGATGAAACATGAATGGGAGACGATGTTTGCGTAAAATGTTTCAGATTATTGCTTTTTGAGGTGGATAGAGGTTAGATGTATAGAGGTGCAAAGATGTCTCCTTATTAGTGCTAATTACTAATTGGTCAAGTAATACTTACTAATTAGCCAACTTTCTCAGATCATGGGTCTCAATCGCGACAACAAGAACCTGCGCGACCAGTTGCACGGAGGTGAGTGATTTATTGTTTTTTACTCGTTTGTTAAGATAAAATCGAATAGCAGCGCGTTTCCTGAGTGATATAGATAGGGTGAAGCGCTTATGGTAATGGATTCAATTCCATGGAGACAAAACGGTGATCAGATAGCCCTGCGCTTTCTAGGGACGGCGAAGCGGGAATAGTAAGGAGATTGGAAACGTTTTTTTTAGCCTGCTTTCCCACTCCTTATTGCAGAGCGATGCACGTGCCTGTTATGTAGAATCTTTGAAACGTGATTGCGTACTGTCCAGACTGATCCCTCGAGTCTCTCCATCGAGTCTCGAGTCGTAAGGCATCGATCTTAAGACATCGAGCCCAGCCAAAATGCGGTTTCCAGGCATCGGCAGTCGCGGCGTGGACGTTCTCGAGGTGGACACGGGCAGCGGCGCCTTCTTCAATTATGAGAGTGAGTAGGGTCGACTACCGTAGTCTAGAGGGTTCGGTGGGGCAGATTCGTGACTGGAGGTCCTGATGGGGAACATGGAAGGCCATAGCTGGGATTTCTGCAAACGCTTAGCCACTTAGTATCTAGAAATTTGAGACGTGAAGTTCTGGACTTTCTCGGATTCCCTCTAGTCTTGTAGAATGAAGTTTATTTGTTCTTAAACAAACAATCGACCGATTGCTATTCTTCGTTCGGGTTTGATTTTATGCTATAATTGAAACTCTAGATGGTCAGGTCGCGTAAAGATCCATTCACTCGAGTAGGTTGTGAAGGTTGTGCAATCTAGTGCTTATAGCGGAACTGAGACTCAACAAAGGATCTAATTACAGATTCTAGTTGAAAAATTTCGTCGATTGATCTTCTCGAATTTACTAGACTGATATTTCAACTCTGAATCCTCAGATCGACCGGGGGCATGACCTTCTTTACAGATTCGTTGGTACAGGATGGTCGGTTACCGTATCCTGTGAGAGGGTTCGGTGGGGCAGACTAATGATTGCTCTAAATCCTCAGACCGACCGGGTGCGCGCGACTCCATCACCGCGTCCTCCTCCGACTACGAGGTGTCCAACTCGAGCCTGCTCAGGGCGCATCTGCGGAACTCCCCCGCGATATCGTGAGTTATTTTGCGATTGAAACTAGGGATGCCAAAATGAAGAATGATTCTCCTCATTGTCCATACTCTATAACCGATCAGGCCGGTGAGAGAGTGTGTGAAATGAGGAGAGTCATTCTTCATTCTGACCCATTGTTAACTGTTCGGATTGCTGTCGTGAGGCGGTGGTAGCAATATCCTCTGTCGTAATAATCTCCCTCAAATCCTAATGTCTTGACGGCCCTTACGTGTAAAGGTGTCGTGTGGTGGTGGTAGCGATCCTAGAGAACCCTCTGTCGTAACTAATTCCCCTTGACCTTGTTGCTTTTTAGATGTTGGATTGGTCTTGCACCGATTTCCTATTAGATTTCCGTTAGGCGGTAGTACCAATTCCTTGAACCCCTACTCTTCAGAATCTATCAAAATCTGTCTTGTTAGGTCATCCCTATTCCCCCCAACTCACCCCTAACCCTCCACTTCCCCTACTCCCCTAACCCCGCTCACTCGTCGTCGTGCATTGCAGTAACTCATCGCTGTTCTCGGCGCAAATCTATGAGAATATGAGCAGACTCCCGACGTCGACACCGACTCCCTCGACGGCGTCCACGATGGTCGCGGGGACGTCCGCGGCGGGGAGAGGCAGTCCGAAGGTAAGGGGGGGGGG
>LS519768.1:112543-137099 GCA_900490845.1 Pristionchus japonicus | reverse complement strand
CTGTAGTTGTTCGTCTTCTTCCCTAGTATTCCATCTGAAACTTCGAATAGGTTTTTTTACTACTGCGAAAGTATGGGATACTGATAAGTCCTCCGTGCTTGCTCCCTTGTACACCCTCTGTAACCCATCTCTCGCAGGTACTCTCGTCCTCGCTGAACTCTGCCTTCAACGGATCAGCAGCCAACGGGCACTCGTTCTCGCACGTGAGGCTCAGCGCCCCGACCAAGTGCCACCACTGCACGAGCATCCTGGTGGGATTGGATCGACAAGGTACGGTGGAGATCGATAGTGTGAGATACGTTAGGGGTACGGTAGGTCGAAATGAGTATCCTGGTGGGGCTGGATAGGCAAGGTACTGTGTTAGGAGTCGCATTTCATATTTAATTGATTTTTATCGTCGTTAATTATCTAGAAATCACCGCTGTAGACTTCATCGAGTACTTGAAAGTAGTCTGAAACCCAATGCTAACAGGCCCCTGCTCAAGAAAAATGCTTGACATTTTGACTCTTTTGACTTTTTGACAGTGATTTGGGGAGTGAATATTCTTCACTGCTAACAGACAGCTCAATTAGGTTTTTGTTCCCCCGATGAGTTTCTGTACTAGCTGATTGTCAAATTTTTCTGAGACTTTGAAAGCAGTCTGGAACTAGAATCTCCCTTGCAGGTCTCTCGTGCTCCAAGTGCCAGTACGCGTGCCACGTGCACTGCCTGCAGCGAATCTCGCCCCAGTGCCCCGTGCCGGTGGAGGCGAGGAGGCCGATCGGCATTGATCCGGATAAGGGTGAGTGGTGGGCTCTAGGGGCGCCGGATAAGGGGGGGGGAGGCTTGGACAGCAGCAGTGAGAAATTAGTGTTGGACTAGTGTCGAAGCTGTATTTATCAAAGTTGAGCAGCTCAATCGAGCTTACGAAGTATACGCGGAACGCGAATGCTAATGCCAAAATATTTTTTGTATGTGCTAGCGTCCAGGGACGAATCATCGTTGGAATCGCCTTGCTTATTTGACCCCTCATTGGAACTTCAATGGAACACGAGGACGCGAATGAATTTGGCCGTCCGAAAAATTACTGGTTAACGTTCTGAATTATATTTTCAGGCGTCGGCACTGCGTACGAGGGCCTGGTGAAGACGCCGAAGCCGGACGGAGTGAAGAAGGTGCGTTGAGGATTTATGGGGTGGATATTTATGTGCCGAGGAGTGACTAATCCAATTTCGTTTGCACTCGTTTCTTTATGGAAAAAATCATAACATGAGGGTCGAGGGGTTTTGTAATTGGTGTTAGTGGGAGGACTGGTGAATGGAGCCGAGTAGGTAAGCAGGGGTTACGGGTGAGAGGTGTAAGTGGTTCTGACGGCGTTGAGATAATTCGAGATCGATTAGCAAACGGGAAAAAAATTCTTACAGTACTAGAAAGCAATGATGTTCTGATGCTTACAGACTGCCAAATAATTAACTGTTCTCATTTCCGTAGATTTTTCGTTTCTCCGATGTTGTTTAACAGTGCACCTGCTGGCTCTACTGCTATAGCCGATTTGATTTCTTGATTAATCCACCAATCTCTCGACCAACATTGCTTTAGCATAGATTTTTTTTCGCTGGGTTTTCGATTCCGCAATCTTTGCAACCTTATTGATTACTTGTTTCATGATGGATTTATAATTCGATTTATCGTCAGGGCCTGATTACCTTCATGTTTCTCTGAACCATCTAAATGGAAATTCCTTGAAATGTAGCTCATGCTTTCTCCCCTCAGGGCTGGCGACCGACCTTCTTCACCGTCCAAAATTGCGTTAGCGTAGATCTTCTGGGGTTCTCGATTCTACAACCTTTGCATCTGTTTTCTCTACTGCTTCAGGCTTAGGCTTCCCCACTTATTGATTACTTGTTTCATGATGGATTTATAACTTGATGTTTCCTCCTCAGGGCTGGCGACCAACCTTCGTGGTCGTCTGCGACTTCAAGCTGTACCTCTACGACTGCGAGGTGGACAAGAACGGGAAGGCGATCAATATCCAGCCAGTGATCAGACAGGTATACGGTAGAATTGATTGACTAAATGGATTACGATAGCTTTACAAGGTTACTGTCGAGGTGTGGTCATTGGTGATTTGCGTTCCACGGGTAGGATAAAGGAGTGACGTATTGGCGAATTCAATTGCCTTTCGAGAGGTTGTTGAAAAAAACATTTCAATGCGATTTAGAGCAGAATATTTTCTTCGTATTGTAGAGTGGTAAAATTTAGATTACGGTAGTGAGTCCTACGGTGGCCAATCGATAATCGATATTGTAGGTGCTGGACATGCGCGACTCCAACTTCTCCGTGTCGCACGTCACCGACGAGGACGTGATACACGCGAACAAGACGGGTACGGTAGCAAGTATTGATTGGTTACGGTAGCGATTATTGATTGGTTATACGGTAGTCCCTTCGAAGGATTATCGATTTTATGTCGCAGTCCTAGTCTTTTTTGAAATTGGGCGATCGGATGTTTCACTGTTGCTAGATGTAGGTTTGTTTATTTAGGAGGGTGATCTTGCCGATATGGAGTTCAAAAAATAAATCACATTCAATAGCGAGAACCTGAGTGGAATACGGTAGGCGTCAGAGGGCGGATTACGGTAGATTATTGATTATCGATTTTGCAGACCTAGGCAAGATCTTCCGCGTGACAACGAGCCAGATCGAGCTGACGGCCGCGACGACCAGCCAGCAGAGGTGCGCGATTGTCTGAGGGAGGCTTGTTAAAAATGTGACTAGAGAGAGGGCAAAAGCCGATCCGTGCGCGATTGTTGCGACAACTTTTCACCGTTCTCTCTTTGCGGTTTAGTGTGCCATGGGCCATTGTAAAAAATATAGAAACACGATAAGTGGCCAGTCCCTCTTATTGTTAGCGCACACACACTTATCAATCCATTTCTGTTCCAGTATCCACCCCTCGCCCTACGGCACGGCCGGCAGCGGGCCCTCCTCGACGACGCGGCAGTACACACTGCTGATGGCTGAGAGCACGGAGGTGAGGAATTTGGATCCTTGATGGAACATAGAGGATTTGTGTGCCAAGAGGAGGCGATATTACGGGTTCAAGGGTGAAGTTGATAGTCAGACATTCCGCTAGCAGTAAGAATAGGTAATACTGATAGATTACGAGGCAGTACACGCTGCTGAAGGCCGAGAGCACGGAGGTGAGGAGTTTTGTCTCAGCCTTTCTTGTGTATGGGGATGGTGAAAATAGGGATCTAGGAGTTGATTTGAGTGTCTAAAGCGACGGAAGAGAGGGGTTTGTGGGTTAACTTATCGACTACGAGCCAGTACACGCTGCTGATGGCGGAGAGCACGGAGGTGAGTGAGATGAACTGGAGGAATTGTCAGGACTAGGGATGTCAGAATTAAGAATGGCTCTCATCATTTTCCACACTCTAACCGATCAGGCAGGCGAGAGAGTGTGTGAAATGATGAGAATGTTAGAATGAAATGACATTCTGACATCCCTGTCCGGATTATAGCTTGTCGTTGATGAGCGATGAACTGTTCTTGTTTCTCAGTTTTCACATAAATGTTCTTGACGAGGATATTCAATTGTGTGGGAATTCAATATTAAATAGAAAAATGAAAAGCTTTCAGCGCCAGACAAGTGGTTTGTGTGTTTGCGTTTCCTGGATGTTTGAAATTAGCCTTGGATTTGATCAGGCAATGCCTCATCTATATCCTCGAGTATGATCAATCAATCAATAAGTAAGTAAAAGTAATCGATGGAGATGGTGAATATTAAATTGATCTTTGATCTTTGCAGGAGCGCAACAAGTGGATCATGGCGCTGAACGAGCTGAAGAGCCTCGTGAAGAAGACGATCCAGAAGAGAGGACGGCATCTGAACAAGGCCGCGTTCGTGGTGAAGGTAAGCGAATTGTGAAGTCTATGGTTTTGAATTTGCATACTTTGATGGCTAAAAATGTAACTATGAGAGGGAAAATAGGGTAAGAAAAAGTAGGATTCTGAACAAGGCCGCGTTTGTGGTGAAGGTGGGGTAGTTTGTGGGTGTAGCATGAATCGAGGAAGAAGGGTAGCCTACTCTGTTTGCATAATTTTTTATCTCGAGTAGCAGGGTACGATTAGTAGAAAAGATATTTTAGTGATACAATGGGCTCCTGAAACAAATAACTTATCGGAATTCTTGTTTGAACGCGGAAGGTGGCACGCAGCATATGGCAATGATTTGGGTGTAATATTAGATGGTGGTGTGGCCAGGATTTGCCTGGTTCTCTTTTGATTGATTAATTAATTAATTAATCTTATCACAGGAGGTCTTCGACAAGAGCGCCATCTCGCAGATCAACATCGCCACGTGCGCTGCGGTTATTGATAAGGTTTGTTGATTATTATTTATCAGAAGATGGAACGGATCATCAATAATGGAAAATTCGGCAATTATGTATCAGACGAATGAGGCGCATTCGCCACTTGCCTATTCACTATGATTAGTTGTAATATATTCAATCAAGGAAATCACTACTTGCCCTAGAATATATGTTTTCTTAACATAAGCAATGCCATGACCATATCGGTTCTGTCTGAGTCATACAGTAGATGTCGTTGGTGTGAAGCACACACTCACAAGTGCAAATTGCACACTAAATAACCATGAAGTGAATTGATTTTTTTTGTTACATAGTTCAAATAGCAAAATCAATTAGTGCCTGAACAAGGATCGATATTTCCAGACCAAGATGGTGATGGGTTTCGTCGACTGCGGCCTGTACACTGTGGAGCTGGACAGGGAGACGCTGGTGGCAGTCGGAGGGGAAAAGGTGAGAGGTCAATGATATTATGGCAGTAAAACGAGAAGTGTGGGAGAAGCAGCCCGGCACAATCATGAACATTTTCGTGGTTTGCCAGTTTAAGGTCATAATTGAGACAGGTTTCATAGGTTCATGATATCCAGTGGCCTTCCAAGTTCAGTGATAGTATCATCGTTAGCACGGCTAAAATATATCCCAGCAAATTCTTCGACATTTGTTAGTGTAGGCTCACGGTAACTTGTGATTGTCGATCGGAATACAGTAACTTTCAATTATCGATTGGTTGCAGGAGAACAAGGGCCGAACGGTGGAGCGCGTGGAGTACGTGGAGCACGAGCAGTTGCTGGTCGCCCTGGTGGGACCGTCGAAGGTACAATAGCGGGTATTGATTGTTTGGGAGTATTAGGGTGCTGTAGAGGGTATTGATTGATTGGAGAGTAATAGCGTACGGTATAGGGTGCTGATTGAGAGTATTAGGGTACGGTAGGCTATTTATGAAGGGGTACGGTAGGGGGTATTGATTGATTATTCTTTCAGGAGCGCACGATCCGGCTCATCCCGACGGCGGCGCTGGACGGCCGAGAGCTGAAGTGGATCAAGGTGAGCGTCTCTTTGATGTTTCAGTGGGTTAATATGTAGTTGCTGATTTCGTAAGCCCTCAATGGACTCGATGGTCTCCATCACACAAAAGTTTTATTGACGTTTCACCATCATCCCATATCCATTGGTTTTCTCATTCCTTTGATCGATGATGCTATTCGGTTTTAATAATCCTATCGTCTCAGATGGCCGACACCAAAGGCTGCCACACATTCGCCGTCGGCACGGGCCCAGCAGGCACGACCTGTCTCGCGGTCGCAGTGAGGAAGAGCGTCACCATCTATGAGGTACGGTAGGCGCACGACGGGTGGGGATCGAGGAGTGATTTTATTCGAAGCCAGATTCCCTAATTGATCCCACAATTCAGATCGTTCGCGTGGAGAAGACCCGGCATCGCAAGCTCGTGGATCTAGCGATGCCCGCCTTTCCGCAGTGTTAGTTTGTTTACGGACAACTGCTAGATCAATTAGTCGACCGTCGACCATTTCGAATGTATGGGGCGAGTGAAACGTAAGAGTAGATAAATACCCAAACACAGTTTTGTGGATTCAGTACGTGATTACGGTAGTTCGCCGGGTCAGACTCTCTAATTGATCTCCTTCCCATTCGCAGGCCTCGCGTGGACGGGCGGTGCACTGGCTGTGGGGTACCCGCACGGATTCAGGATGTGGCTGATGGACCCGAAGAGCAGCCAGAGCCGGCAGATCTGTGAGTTTTGCCCATAAGAGAAAAGATAGTAAGACTGGGAAGCGCAGAAGTTGTGGGTGGGTAAGATTGAGGCGTGAGAGCCGAAGATCATCCAGAGCCGGCAGATCTGTCAGTTTTTCTCTCGTTCGTTACCTGAATCATGGACAGGAACAGTCCAGAGGGTAAATGTGATAGAGAAATGCGGATGCAAAATTGTAAGTTTATGCCCGTGTACTTCGTTCTATTACAAATTTGAGCACAAGAGAAAAGATAGTAAGACTGGGAAGCACAGAAGTTGAGGGTGGGCGATTATTTGTCGAGTTTAGCTCCAAGATCAATTGCGAACAGCGCAATGTTCTTGATATACGGGATGTGACAACCTGTCAACAGAGACCTACCGGGTTCTGAAAAGCATCTAGTTACCGATAACCCTGTGCAGCCCTCGTCAACCCGGAGGACCAGTCGCTCTCCTTCCTCGGCCAGACATCCTACGAGGCGGAAATGCTCATCGAGGTATTTTAATTGGATTTAAATTGTTATTTTTCTCTTTTTATTCTAAATACGGCAGCGGATCTTCGACGTTTCATAGAGATGATTGAAGTAGAACGCGCGGAATAGTTGCAGTAGGTGGTGGGCCTGTAGTGAAATAAGAAAAAATACGAATTCGAGCAATGGTTTCCACGCTATTTTCTGTCACATCGTTGCAATATATGATTCTATGATTAGGGTTTTTAATTAATTCGGGTAATCGTTGAGACTAAAATTCTTGTGTTTTCTTCCTTGACAGTTTCACGTGCGCGCTATCAGCTGTTCACCTAATCGTTTCCGCTCTTGCCACAGTTCACTTCGGGGCTGTGCAAAAATTTTGCGGCCTCTCATTTCGCAATGCTCTCTCGCAGTTCAGACAGAACGAGAGTGCATGGGAAAGCGAGAGACCGTAAAATGGTTGCACCGCCCTGGTTCACTTCTCGAGAAAACCTATTCCTTCGCAGATCCCGGGCGACGCGGACTGCGAGTTCCTGCTCGTCTTCTCCAAGCTGGCCGTTTATGTGGACAGGACAGGTAAGTGGGGATGGAGGAGTGTGCGGCAGCGTGGCGGAAAACGCGCACCCACTGTTTCTTGTATTTGAGATCGTCATATCAGAGAAAGTCGTGCATCAAAGGGGTTGATAACGCGTACCGATCGTGAAACTGTCCATTCTAATCGATTTTCTCACAGGTCGCCGCTCACGCTCCGACGAGATCATGTTCCCGGCGGCGGCGAGGAAGGAGCATGGCTTCGCCTACTCGGCGCCGTATCTGTCGGTGAGTACTGTAGATGGGAGAGGGATACGGTAGATGGCCAGAAAGTTACGGTAGCTGTGAAGGGGTACGGTAGATGAGAGATGTGGTACGGTAGACGGAAATCGGGGTACAGTAGATGGGACAATGATACGGTAGAAAGCGAGGGGAAGAGGTGTGGCAGACGGAGTAAGGATACGATTGATCAGGAGACGGTTGAGGCAACTTGATCATAATTGGAAGTGCAGGGATGGCAGGGAAGGGGATACAGTCGGAGGCTACAGTATCACGATATCGTGTATCTCTGCAGGTGTACTCGGAGTACCAGATCGACGTGTTCAACGTGCGCACGGCGGAGTGGGTGCAGACGGTGAACCTGAGGTGAGTGCTGGAGTCATACGTGAGCGAAGGAGCTCCTTGAGAAGTTTTTGACTTGGAAGAACGGGTCACCGCAATCAAAAATGGCCTCAAATGAACGGGTAATCCCATTTTTCGAGTGATTTTCGATAATTTCTCTTCAAAAACAACGGGTCACCGCTCAAAATTTCTGAAATTTCGGGAATGTGAACGGGTTACCGCCACCTTAAATGTCCTCAAGGGAAACGGCGCTCAGCTATGGCTGGAGTGCGAAATACGGGTCACCATCGCTTCATTTCACACACTCTCTCGCCTTTGTGACCGGCGAGAGAGTGTGTGTGGGATGATGAGACGGCGACTGGGAGTTTGTATGAATTCGAGCTGTTGGCAGATCGGTGCTGTTGTCAGGCATTATGTGAACGGTTAATGGCTAGAGTTGATAGTCAGCCCATAGCTCTTCCATAATACTATCAACAACCAAGAAAAGGATGATCGCTAGCCTTTTATCTTCATACTTATGAATTTGGGATGTTGATGTTTCACAGTTTGTACAAGGGCGTAGCGAACCAGCGTTTACCAATGAAGTTTTCGTTTCAGTCATGTAAAAAATACTCAACGCCTTTTTTCATCCCTTTTTCAGACTCGCGCTTTCTCTACCAAGCAAAAAAAATGCGAATCGGTGTTGCAACTGTGTTTCACAGTTCGTACAAGAGCCTAGAGAATCAGCGTTTAATAATCCGCCTTGTTTCCGAAGTGAAAAACTATCTTGCCTCCGTATTTGAAGGAAAAAAAAAACTATCCCATTTCCTCACTCCAGGCTCGCCCTGCCCTATCTAGTGTTGATGTTTCACAGTTGGTTCAAGAACCTAGGGAATCAACATTCCCCGACTATTTCCAACTTTATTCAATCTGAATAATCATCCGTTCCAGAGTCGCCCTGCCCCTCTCTAGTTTTCATGTTTCACAGTTGGTAAAAATATCTTGAGAATCAACATTTACTGATTAGCGAGCGCCTCCTACGAATTAGAATAAATTACAGAGTAGTATTTCCAGACTCGCCCTGTCCCTCTCTATTGTTGATGTTTCACAGTTTATACAAGAGTCGAGAGAATCAACGTTCACCGATCATTGCTCGCTTGATTTACTCTGAATAATCATCCGTTCCAGACTCGCCCTGCCTCTCTCGACGTCCGGCCTCGTCTCGCTGTGCATGGTCAATGGATGCCCGTATGTAGTGCTGTCGAGCGACGTGCTGGCTGGTGAGCTTTTACTTTGTGATTTATCAATGTTCTGAGTAATTAGACTATTTAGTACCATTAGCATCATTAGTAATTATGGACCTGATGAGTTGTTACATTGCCTCCATTTGTATCTTCATTCGAGTGTGTGAGGGGTTTTGCCAGTCAGGGCGCTAGGAATGTAGGATTTTGCCTCTAAATAGTGAATGGCTGCCCGTATGTTATGTGGTGCTGTCGAGCGACGTGGTGGCTGGTGAGTGGGGGTTTCAAGTGATTGATGAATGAGATTTGCGAAAGTATAGTTCGATAAGTTGTAGTCGTTTGTGATGAAAAATCTACAAAAACCACTGATATTTCGAAAGGGTAAGGTTCGCATCCGATGTGGCTGGTGAGTGTGGGTTTCTGATCCTCCATGAATATAAGGTGGATCTGCCTGTTCTGATATCTTGCTAATAGCGAATTTCCATTCAATGATTTGTGTTTTGCTTACAGTGGCATTTGGGTGTGAGTGTGTGGCACAAGCATGGATAACTAGTGTTTGAGTTTCACAGGTTCCATATCATTGATATGTTTCTCGATGTTGCAATAGGAGGGGCGATCGAGTTCTAAAATATATTCTTTATCATTCCAGACGAGGACATCATCATGATCCCCTCGATGCAGCCACTCAACCGGGGCGGCAAGAAGCAGCCGAAGCGCGGATTCGTCGTCCGCCCGCACACGAAGGAGGAGCAGCGGTACGGTAGCGCACCACTTCTCAGGATCAAGCACTGACTTTCTTGTCCACCGCAATCTGAATGGCAACTTATACTGTAGCACACTGGGGATGGGGATCGAGCATTAACTTTCTAAACTGCTGTAGCCTACACTTTCTATCTGCTGGAATTAGTATCTGTAGATGAAAGGGTTTTTCGTACAGTAACCAGCTCCGACAGAAAAATAGCAGTGATCGGGACCTGACTCTATTTTACGATACCGTAACCAACCTATTTCGCAGAGCCGGCGACCGCCGTTCGATCCTGCCCATCTCCGGCCCCTCGGACTTCCAGCACCTGCACCACATGGGACCGGGAAATGCGACCGACCTGATGAAGAACATGATCGACCTGTCGGCGACGTCGGTGAGTGCGCGTTGTTCGGGCCTATGCTGCGCGCTTGTTTAGAAAACTCGTTTGAAAGTGCGCGATTGCTGCGCTGAAGCTGCGCATTTGTGAAGGGAGATCTTGTGAAAGTTGACTGTAGAACATGATCGACCTGTCGGCCTCCTCGGTGAGTGCGCGCGTTTTCTGTGCAGCTGTCGCATACTTGTTTCGAAAACTCTTGGAATAGTTGACCATGTAGCACTTCGGAAAGACAGTGTAAAAATTACGATTGGGATTTAAAAATGCGACCTGTAAAAATCATAATACAGTGTCATTCTCGAGTTATGCAGAAAGTGTGAAACGTGAATCGGAAAGATCATTGAAAAATACAAATTTCGTTTGCAGAACACCTCGCTGAACACGTCTGCCTCCAAGCTGCTGCCAGTGATGCGAAGCGGCAGCAGTGTGAACTCGGTGAGAAAGGTGAGTCAGTTAGCGATTGGAGGGATTACGGTAGACTATGGTATCAGTGCTAATATCGATTGATTCAGGACGATCCCAACGCGCAGCGAGGAGTCCGACCGATCTCGTCGCAGAGCCGGTTCGTATTTATTTAAATTTAATTAATTATTATTTAAATAAATATTTTAAGAAGCAGCGACAGTTCATCATTGGACCGCGATGGAAAAATGAGCACAAGCTCGGATAATAGCCACTACATGGTGAGAAATCGATAAATGTTGAGTACGGTAATCTGTTTCGTTGCAGGAGCCCAACTCTCGGTTGAATCGCACTCACGACACAAATTAGCCTCATATTGTTTCTACTCTCGATATCCCGGATTATATTCTTTGTATTGTACGTACTTATCTATTCTATATCATTGATCTGTTGTCCGATCTAGTCACTTTCACCCGCTTCTCAATTGCCTTCTATTCGCTGTGCTGCTCCCTCTCCCTCTTGCAATATCCGCTAACTGTTTCCCGCTTCCATATCTGTTATTGTACCCGAGCTCCATTTCTAACTTAAAAAATAGAGCAAAATAATATTTATATACTTTGCCAATAATTGTGTACCCCCGCGTTGTAGATTATTCACCCCACTGTCCCTTTTTAGAAAGCTAATTGACAAATTATATTCGAGCAAGTGTTGCATTGTATTTTTATTAAGATTTTCACAGAAAATTGCCAGATGAAATCAAGACTTGTGATTGCAAAACTTTGACTGAATCCGCTGTCCAAAACTTTCCTTTGCCTATTGTCTCTCTTTCTCTTCTTTCGTTCTAACCCCATCCTCGGCCAAACTATTGAAATTTGTTTTATGGTAGCTGTGCTTAATTGGATCACAAATCAAGCATTATCTCGAGACCGTTTAATATGATAAAACGGTTTATTTTTTATGTAATTGTATGCCACAATATAATGGGCTCACTGAGATTGGGAAGTAGATAGAAATGTTCATTTATGGGGTAAATGAGACGCGTTTTCTTGTCAGTCGTTTTGAACTCAGTCTTCCAATCCAAACGTACAATCGATAATTGGGTAGTTCCATACTCATTCAAAATCATTGTTGAATTTCCTAACAGTTTACCAACTGCGTTTGGGCCGAGCGTTCAGCCCCTCTGGCCAACCTTTTGCAGCTCTCATGGCGTCAAGCTTCGCAATAAAGTACCCTCTGGTAACCAGAACGCGTTTGTGGACAATCGATATTGCATGTAGGGGCATGTAAGATAAATCTTCAGCAGTTCTCTGCTTTTTGGCCCATATTGTCCTCACGGAGAATTATTCCTACCATTCTCATTCTCCATCTTGCACACATTCAAAAAAGAAGTTCCTAATCTTCATCCTGATTCGCTTCCGATTCACGTATCACTCATGCCCTCCCCTAAAATTCGCGCAACTCCGCTCTCTCGTCTGCGGAATATTGGAGCTGTGAACACAGGAAGAAAGGTATATTGATTGATACAGACTCATAATGCTTGTTAAAAATATTCTGCAGCTCATTTTGTCACCTGAAGCTTCATCCACCGAATTAGCATTGGTCGATGAATCTATTTCATGCACGGAAAAGCAGTTCAATGTGATCCGAATGCTGGGTCAAGGCGCTTTTGGAGTGGTAAATATAGTAGATAATTTTTTGAGGTTATAATGGATTTTGAGGTGAAAGAGGTGGAGTCGAAACACAGTAAGGAAAGGTTCGCCTTGAAAGTCTCAAAGGTGGACAAACTGAAGGTTAAAAGCGGTCTGAACTATATAAATGTGCATCTGAATGAGGTTAATTATTAATTAAAAATATGGAAATAAAGTCTCAAATACAGGTTCGAATTCACAGTTCCATTCCTGCCCATCCGAGCATACTGCATTTTCATCAAGCTTGGAAAGAAAACGGATACGTTCACTTGTTGCTTGAAATATGCGAAAGTTCACTGGATGGGCATTGGAAAATGATGAATATTCTCGATCCGAAAGAGATTAATACCGCCTTGATCGATATGCTAATGGTTAGCCTGAAACCTGTAAACTCTTCGCATTGTCTTCCTTTTTTCAGGCACTGAAACATCTTTCTACACTGAATATCGCTCACTTGGACGTAAAACCGGGAAATATTCTCAGATCTCACCGTGGAGTGTACAAACTGGCCGATTTTACAGTGGCGGTTGATCTCAACAAGGTTGATATTCGAAACCACTTATTCCGAAGCAATTATTTGTAGATCGATTCAAAGCATGATGAATTTGGTGATGGAAAATTCGCTGCTCCTGAACTTCTGAACGGAATTTTTACAACTAAAGCGGATTTGTTCTCGCTTGGAATGAGTTTAATACAAGTGAGCGTACCAGCCTCCGAACCTTTGAACGAGGATGAATGGAGTTGTGCTAAGAACGAAGGAGAGATAAATGATCGAGTGACCGAGGGTTCGTATTATTAACTGATCATTTTTCCTCTAACCAGAATTCCCAGCGCTCTCTGAACCTCTAAATAGGATAATTGGGACCATGATTCGAGAGTATTACATCCGGCCCTCTGTTGAAAACATTCTTGAATCATTTGAACCAGCTAATGATTTGCCAAACGTGTACCAACAGATGAGACACGATTCTCCTATTATCAAAGAGGTACAAATATTTTATCAATCCTCATGCTATCCGTTGTTTTTCTCAGCATCCCGGAGTTACTCTGCACACAGACCCTCGCTTCTTTGAGATGGAGAAACCGAATGGGCAGCGAACTTCACTTCGCAAATCTGGTCTCGAAAGTCGCCATGTCTTCTATAGACTCACTCTTTCCAGACTCGATTTTAGCCCTACATAGATGTTTTAGATATTTGTTTTCACTTTTATTTGTTGTTTGTTCGCAAGCGATGTTTGTAGTGACTAAACATACAATAAGCAGTTTGAACAGAAGTTGTCAATCAGAATAAATTCATCAAGTCAACAATCTCAAAAATTGAATGTTCGTCTCTCTTATTTCCATAATTGCTTTTCCTCCCCTCTAATCGATTCCCTCTTTCCTCCTCTCCCTCTCTCCTCCCTCATTCTCGTCGTCTCTCCTCGCACAGTACGGTCGGATGAAGGGGTGGGCGCTTCGTTTTCGTTGTTTTTGTTGTTTCGCTGATCTAGAGACGCCGTAGCCAATCGATAATCAATCAATTCTCCTCAGGCTTTCACTCGTCGTTCCTCTTCTCCTCATCTCTTGCGTATCGTCTGAGATCAAGTGCTTCCAGCGCGACCGAGGAGCCAAGCTGTTGCACGCGGTACTCGATTCTCGAATTTCGAATTTCGAAATGGACTAACATATAAGGGAAATGCTGCCTGTGATTTATATTCCTGACGCAGAGAGTCAATCGTCAACCAAACACGCGGCACTACTGCCGTAGCCCGTATTGACCTTACAAGAGAGCGCGCGCGAAAGCGAGAGATACAGCGCGGCGGATGCAAATATGATAGGAATGAAGGGGGGATATGGAACCAATCTGGGCTTCAGCAGTAGAGCCAAACACACACTAACTGCCAGTTCAGGTTCGTTGCGAGCGGGCCGGCTCCTGTGTTGCCCTGGTCTACGAGAATGGCGAGCGCGAGAATGCGTGCGGATTCAAGGGCGGCTGTACATTTGTGAGTACCGGAACAGAATATTATAATATTGCGTCACAGCGTGTCAGAGAGGGGAGGTAATCCAATTATCGCGTCCGACCATTCCTCATGATCGCCGAGCGATGGGCGGTGAAAGTGAGAAAAGAATGAGAGCAACAAATATGAAATATTTATGAAGCATACATAATGCCTTGCTGATAAGCATGTAATATGCTAATGTAAAATGCACAAGCTTGTCAAGTAATGTGCCAAGATGCACCCCTCTTGTGTCTACCCATTTTGCTCAACATTGAACGCAGTAAAAGTGGCATTTTGAAGCTCCAATGTTCCCGGGTTTGAGTCTTTCTTATATCTTCATGGATGTTCATAGAAACCCCCACACCTATAAAACTTATGAGATGCTGAAGAGCTGCACTTTACGTTAAACTGAGCCGATTTTCAGATTTCTCTTTCGCTTTCGAGTCCCGTGGGTAAATATGGGGATTTCGGCATGTTTCTCGAATACAAAAGAGAAATCTGAAAATCCGCTCAGTTTAACGTAAAGTGCAGCTCTTCAGCATCTCATAAGTTTTATAGGTGTGGGGGTTTCTATGAACATCCATGAAGATATAAGAAAGACTCAAACCCGGGAACATTGGAGCTTCAAAATGCCACTTTTACTGCGTTCAATGTTGAGCAAAATGGGTAGGCACAAGAGGGGTGCATCTTGGCACATTGCTTGACAAGCTTGTGCAATTTACATTAGCATATTACATGCTTATCAGCAAGGCATTATGTATGCTTCATAAATATTTCATATTTGTTGCTCTCATTCTTTTCTCACTTTCACCGCCCATCGCTCGGCGATCATGAGGAATGGTCGGACGCGATAATTGGATTACCTCCCCTCTCTGACACGCTGTGTGCGTATATGTGGTTGCTGGTCAGTTGAATCCAACAACAAAATTCTCAGGAGGACGGAAGCCCGTTGCCACAGGGCCACAGCCACAAGGATTACAACGCTAAAGTGTACGTGTTTTCTACACGAAAACAACCAGAAAGATCGTATTTGATGACATAGACATTTATCCTGACATCGAGGAAATGGGCCTGCAGGGCAAACTTAGAGGAGGGGATAAGGATCTTCGTACTCACAGTGTCGTTGGGTCAAGGATGAATTCTTCTTACATTTATCTTCTATAATTTATTTGATGAATGATATTTAAAAAAGACGGGCGCTAAGACTGATTGACCACCCTTCAGATACTGCTGCGAGGAAGAGCTCTGCAATGGAGGAACGACATCCTCGCCTCTCCTCCTCCTCCTTCTCCTCTCACTCGGACTAGCAGCGCTGCTCTGAACGGTCAATTCTCCCCGGGAGAGCCGAGATAGAGCAGTAGTCTCCTCTGATCTTGCATAAACAACGTTACGAATGTGATTTGCAATTCCTATACAGAACATGAATTCACCCGCACAAAAAAATCATACGAAAGTGTTCAATGCGAGTCGAGGAAGCGAATTCTTGCTAATTCTGCAATAATTGTCCGATTGCCGGTTCACGGAACTCGGAATTTCACTATGGTCCTATCGCGCGACGATACTTTTAGAGAAATAATTCATATTTCAAAAATGATTGAAACGAATTTCAGGGATTCCCTAAATGAAATAGGTTCTCGCTGGGTTGATGGTCGGGGATGAATGAGGTTAGGGGGATTTTTTAATGTTGTCCGGAGATGTCACTGCTCAGCTACCAGTTTATGTACAAATACAATATTTATCTAAAACAGCAGTAAGCTTTAAAGTGTTTTTCAAAGCTAAACGATAAATAGATCCACAAACGCATTTATCAGTGAGGTTAAAAGATAGCTTCAGAAAACATTAATCACATGGGTAAGGAGCGGAGATGTCAATGCTTAGCTACCAGTTTATGTATGAATATTGGCGTGCATCTTTTGTCTTCACAAGTGTCTGGAGGATCTTCTCGTTCCGCATCGAGACACAGGCGATATCCATCAGTGTAATTATACAAACAACGTCCTTCGATCTAAATTTGTTCAATTTATGGCTTTTTTGTGGGCAGGGATATAATACAATTTACGTAGACGTATTTTTTGATAGCAAGAACAAGCAAAGCTCCGACCTGTATCCATCCAATTTGGGCAGCGCGAGTAAGCAAGTCGTCAAGCGCAGAACGCACAACGTATAGTTTCACCCACTTCATTGTGGATTTGCAAACAATCTGTGAGAATAGAGGAAATTACGAAGACGTTAGAATATTCCAGCGTGGATGCTAGTAGAACCTTCGAAAACAATTTCGTCCAAGATCAAACGGCACTTTGATTTTTCGATTTTTGGCCCAGGTTATTCTCACAGTGTATTCCATCCCTAATCAATCTCATTCCTCGTCTCACTACTAAGTCAAAGCGGTCGACCTGGTCCGAAAATCGAAGAAGTTCCGACTAAACCTCAAAAACGTTGAGGATGTCTTGAGGAGAACAATGAACCGATAGTAGTAAAATTCCTTTAGAAGAGGAACGTATGAGGGGAAGCATCAGTGATGCATTTACAAGGAAACTTGCGGGATCAGATTCCTTTCTCTGCAATTTATTAGAGAAGTGCTAGGAGTATCTCTCCATGCCATTCTTCCTATTTCGCGCTCTAGACACGTCTTTAAGTGTATCCTCAATCTAACTAAGCAATCTCCGAAAAGGTAACGTTAGCTGGAGAAAAAAGCCCCCAAAATCTGGAAATTGCTTGTTGTGTTTGAGGCAAATATGTTATAAGAGTCATAATATCTCGTACATTATGAAGGAAATATCGCATTTTTTACTCACGATTGGAATGTCTTCTTCTATCGCTTGGACAACCAACATTTCAACTTGCGGTAGCCACTCAAGAGCCTCAAGCAGTCGTGGTTCATTCTGCCCTCTCAGAGATTCATAATATAAATTTAAATGTTTCAACCGATTTTTGTTCTTCATGTTCTTGAGGAGTCTGAATTAGTGTGACTTGAACGCACGAGCAAAATGAAAAAAAATATTCCAAAAAGAAAACATACGTTAATAGCAAAGCCGAGAAATCAGACGGACATCTGGAGAAGTCTATTGCGAGAATCTTAACAACAAACGAGTTGATTAGTGAAAGAAGGGTGTGGGATACACTGGCTCCTCTTCCATTCTCCACCTGCAATGCCGATCTTGCACATTATATCACTTTTCTTGACGCACAGAAATATTGAGGTTCCTTGTGGTTGCTCCTCTAAAGAATGTGTTAAGATCCATGGTCAGGTCAAACGAGCCGTCTTGTGCGGTCTCGAAGTAGTATTGGAGCCCGGAGTGCGTTTCGGCCTCGATTCCATCCTTTCCGTCATCCTGAGATTCGGAAGGTTAAATATCAGAGACTATCTGAGAGAATTTAAATACTCCCTCCAGGGGCCGTTCAAGGAATTTTGACACTATGCTCAAAAAATGGCCCTAAGGCCAACTTTTTGCGTAGATTTCAAAAATCGACCTTAGAAAGCCGTATCTTCGACCCCCAATTAGTTACAGCTACCGTAACCTCAGCAACCCATTAAAGCAACTTTGCGAATGCGGCTTTAAACCCCCACAAATGATATAAATTCTTGTAGCTCTCGACCAAACAAACATTTTTGTGAAAAAAATTTCGAAAAAATTTCCGTTGAAAGTTTTTTTTTGAATTTGAAATGTTCATTGGCTCACCGTGAAAAATTTTAAGGCATCGTTGGTTTTTTTTATTATTATTTTCTGATTCTCCATCCATTTTTACACTTTCGTGATTTTTTTCAGTTTTTTAAAGGGTGGACTCAGTGGTTTTCCGAGCCTCCGAAAGGGCGCAACTGCGTGTTTTTGATGATTTTTCGAATTTTCGAGATCGGATAAGTTGCGTATTTTGAGCCGAATGAATCAGATTTGAACTAAAAACAACTTAGACGAGTCATAGCAATAATCCCTGAACCTGTTGAGCACTTTGGAGCGATTTGAGATTGCCGATTTTTTCAATGTTTTGGTAGTTTTTCATTGAAAAATATAATCACTCCAAATCGCTTAAACCTCTCAGCGATTGTTGCTATGACTCGTCTAAGTTGTTTTTAGTTCAAATCAGATTCATTCGGCTCAAAATACGCAACTTATCCGATGTCGAAAATTCGAAAAATCATCAAAAACACGCAGTTGCGCCCTTTCGGAGGCTCAAGAAACCACTGAGTCCACCCTTTAAAAATCTGAAAAAAATCACGAAAGTGTAAAAATGGATGGGGAATAAGAAAATAATAATAAAAAACCAACGATGCCTTAAAATTTTTCACGGCGAGCCAATGAAAATTTCAAATTCGAAAAAAAACTTTCAACGGAAATTTTTTCGAAATTTTTTTCACAAAAATGTTTGTTTGGTCGAGAGCTACAAGAATTTATATCATATGTGGGGGTTTAAAGCCACATTCGCAAAGTTGCTCTAATGGGTTGCTGAGGTTACGGTCGCTGTAACTAATTGGGGGTCGAAGATACGGCTTTCTAAGGTCGATTTTTGAAATCTACGCAAAAAGTTGGCCTTAGGGCGTTTTTTCGAAGATACTGTCCAAAATCCTTGTACGGCCCCATACGAGTTTTCTCAGATACTCTCTGATATATATATGTGCTCAATGATGGCACAAATCTGCCGCACCATCCAAACGACGATCGCTCTGAACGAGCGGTTTCCAAGCAGCAAGTCGGCAGAACGGATCTTTTTGCACACGAGAGACAATGGCTGTCGATCCTCCGTAGATAGATATGAGAAGATAAGGGAGAGAATTTCATCGGGAAGGTCCAGAATAGTACGCTGAGAAGAAATCAGTACAACAACATCATAAATAACAGCATTTTGCGCCGACAAATTAAACTTTTAAAAAACGAAAGATACCTGATGCGTTGTTTCTTGCTGTACGTGCACTGCCGAGCGTTTGAAAACTTTATTCGATATCCATTTGTTCACTCGTTTCATGTTCCACACTGAAGATTGATGCTGCTGCAAGCGTAAATATACTACTTCATCATTAGACAGCACGCTCATATTCAAGGGAAAGGAGAGAAAAAGAAATCACCCCTTCCCCCACATTTAGCCTCCCAGATAGGCGTAATTCAAAGTATTATTTTTTTGAATCACTTTCAAATGACTATGCTGAGTGAAATTTAGAACATACAGAAGATTCGGATAAATTATTGATCAAGACTAGACACGTTTACGGAAAATGAAAAAGACGTGACCGCCCCGTATGAAGATGAGAGAGACTCTGTGAGAACACGCGGAAGAGAGCAAGTGAGCGATGCTAGAGGTCTGAGAGATCAGCGCCCCATTTCACACGCTCCCTTTCCCCGGGAGACGAGAGAGAGTACTAGCCTCTGATCTTGCATAAACAACTTTACGAATGTGCTTGTTTTGTTTCCAAGGGATTGTCGTTTTAAAACCATCATCAAATTTAGTGTCAATCAACTAGGGACTTCTGAATGAGTAGACTTTATTCATAGAGACAGCAGAGGAGATTTTACGCATCACTCGACATTCTTTTTATAATGATGGTTGTGCATCGTTCGTCTACATCATCTTCTTTCTCTTCGACAACAAGCAGGAAATATCCAGCAGCGTAATTCCTCAGAAAAAGCCCTTCAATCTAAAAATTTATATTTAAAATATTATTGATTTTTTTAAATAATTTGATATTTTTAACAAAACCTACCTGGATCCACTGAATTTGCGCAGCTCGAGTAAACAAATCGTCAACAGCAGAATCGACAATGCTCAGCTTCACCCAGTCCATTGTAGAATTGCATACGAACTGCGAAAGTGTTGGGACTAGAGTTCGTAAAACGGGGCGGGTAGGTAAAACTCGGTCGGGTAAGAGTGACGAATGAGAGTTTCCGGGGATAATGGAGAATGAAAATATAATGGGAATTTGCGTTATCCCGGGTAATTCACACTTTTCGCGGGTACCCGATGTCCCGAGTAGTGTTACATTTCAAACTCTTGTAGGGACATGCAACGCTCATTCCTTCTAAGAACAAACCTCGAAAATGTCGAGAACATCTTGACCAGTACAGTGAACGGAATCTAGGACAGCACGTTGAGAAGAAGAACGGATGAGGGGAAGCGAAAGAGGTCCATTCACGAGAAAACTCTCAGCATCTGTTTCCATACTCTGCAAATTAACGGAAAACAGCTTTTGTGTATGTATTACTGTCGGAATAATGTTTCATTGGAAAAGTGCCCGGGTTTGAAAACGTGGCCAGTTTCAAGCGACAAAAAGGAGGAACAAAATACCATTTGTAAACTCACAATTGGCATGTCTTTCCCAATTGCGCGGACCGACAATTCCTGTACGTGTGGCAGCAAGCCTATAGCCTCAAGCAGTCGCGGGAGATTCTGCCCTCGCAGAGATACCCAAGAGAAATTAATTCTTCTCAATTCATTCATGTTCTTCATATCCTTGAAGAGTCTGCAATCGATTTTGATGTTAATGCGCTTGTAAAAAAAGATGAAAAAAGATGACATACGTAAACATAAAATCCGAATAATCCGATGAGCATCTGAAGTCCAGAGAAAGAGTTTTGACAGTAAACAAATTTGCAAGTGAAATGAGGGTTTGGGATGAAATGGCCTCTCTTCCCTCTGCCACCTGCGAGTATTTGAATTCTATATTTGCACGAATATTTTTACTACTATTTAATAAATTTTGCAATGTTCACGACGCACATATACTATGATCTGATCTGTTCTGGCTCCTCTGAAGAATGCGCTGATAATCGTCAGCTCAAGTGATTCGTCTTGTGAGCTCTCAAAGTTGCGAAGGAAACCGGAGTGCGTTTCTGCCTCGATTCCGTCCTTGCCAGCTTCCTGGATCAGGTTAACAGCTAACCTTAGTGGTGTAGGCAAGGCACACGCGAAAAGAGGGAAGGAGCGCCCATATAGCCCGAAAAATCGTAAACTCTCCAGTGTAGTTCGAAATTCGGGTAATCGTCTCTTCATTTCAAACACTTTCTCGTCTCTTTGACCGGTGAGAGAGTGTATGAAATGAAGAGACGATAACCCGTATTTCGAATTCTACTCTCCAGTGAGCGCACTTTTAGTGTGTCACTGAGTGTGCGGAATTGAGAAAGTCAAGCGATTACTTCGGTTTCTCCAACTGGTGAACAAAAGAAGAGCAAAATGCCTCGAAGCTGCCTCACCATATACACCATGACAGTTTTGAACGAGCGATTTCCAAGCAGCAAGTCGGCAGAACGAAATTTTCTGCATACGAGAGATAGGGGTCTGCGGTCGTCGGTAGAGAGATACGAAAAAGTCATGGAGAGAAGTTCATCGGGCAGGTCGAGGATGGTACGCTGTAAATATGTACATTGACAACAACCAATTTTTAAATTACCGTTCCTAATCGCAAAATTAATGATACCTGTGCGTTTGCAACTTGCTCTACTGTGCGTTTGAAGATTTTACTCATCATCCACTGCTTCATTCGTTTCATATCTCACCTTGAAAGATATTTTTAGCAATAATTCATTCTTGAATATCTTTCCCGATAAATAGATGCGAGGGCGGGCGACAATTTGAATCAGCATAACAGGCATCGCGTCTGTTTTGTGAGCGCTAATTTCAAATAGCCCTTGACTGTTGAATTACCGATTCAAGAAGTTGCATCCTGTTTATAAATATGGATTCTACAATCAACCTGCCACCGGATATCAATCTTACAAATAGAACTATACTCCGAAAGCGACTTGCAATTCATTAGAACTACAATCAATCTTAACTGAATTGAAATATTTTGACTTCTGAAAAATCTTTTAATCTTTTTTTTCTATACGAGTTCCTCCACTTTGACTATCCAATTGATAGATGAAGGAAGAAGGTAAAAAGAGAATAGGAAGGAGAAGAGGTGTTGCCGATAGTTTCGCAAGAAACAGTCTCTTCATTTTTCCCCTTCTCTCTCCGGCCAGAGAGCTATTTCTCGCCAAGCCTTCCGTAGTGTAACGTTCGACAGAGTGGCGATGAATCAAATGCCACAACGCTTTGCCGCTGATTAATCTATCCCGTTCGTTGTTAGGCAATTGACGTTCCCTCACCTCGTTACCTCCCTCCAAATTAGCATGTTGATTCAAACCTTCGTATTCCTTCTCTTGCTTCCCTACGCCCCTTCGTGTATAAACCATTGGTTTCCCGTGTAAGTGAGGTTCATAATTTCCAGGGATCTACACACCCTCTCTCTACAATGAGGAAATCGTTCTCGAGTGGAATTCAATTATTTCTCCGGTGGCGGTGAACATTCAACACACTGAGGTGAGACCCTTCAACCTGTTTGGAAACTGAGCAAATACATATTAGACATTTAAAATTACATTCCACTAACTCTTCCGCAGACCCCTTTATTCCCCATTATTGCATGCCTGAACAAAGAACTGAACTGTTAGATGATATTGCGCGATAGGGCAAAATCTTAAGAAGGGCGGGTTGAACAAAGGAGGATGCGCTACTGTGTCACTGTCTTAACTTGTCCGTCACTATGTGACACATGCTCAAATCCGATCCGCGCTGTATGGTGACTTATTGCTTTTCTTTCATCAGATGCTCGTCCGAGGAAAGGAAACGTCGAGTAGAAGAGGCGTTAAGAGAAGTGGTGGAGGGGACGAAGGAGGAGAAGGGGAGCCAGGAGGCGAGAGCCGAAGAGCGGCGCAGGCTGGTGGCGGATCGCGACCCGGCGTGGACGGTCTCGCCTGAGTGGCTGAAGAACGCCACAACCCACCGTTTCTAGGTAAGGAAGCAGTCGCCCCCCACAAACAGTAAAAATAATGAGCACTTGCAGAGGCTTCTCTCCCGCCGATTCCCGCCGATTCTTCAATGTAAACAATCTTTGCCATCTTGCCCTTTCTCTTCCATGACGGACATTGTTACTCCACTTTTGGTTATAGCCTGTATGCGGAAACGTTGATGGAAATGGAAGCTGATTTCCAAGCGAAATATTTCAGATAAAAAAGGCGAAACAACAAAAATCATTTCAGTCAGTCGATTCGTCCCTTCTCCCTCTCGCCTTGCTTACTCCTCGCCAATTACAAAGTAAGTTCTCTCCAAATACATTGCATGTTGCGATCTCTACCGTCTTAACCTTTCATCTCTTCTCTAATGGACTTTTCCTTCCAACGTTTGTTGTAATGCCCAGGCTGAAACATTGGCTGATCAAAGTTAGAGTAGTGATAGGGATCAGCGAGTGGGGATCCTGCTCTTGCAACACTTCTCCAAACAACACAAAAGACGATTGAGAGTAGCGAAGAGGATGAAGAGACGGATCTGAATTCCACATTTCAGAACATCGAGTCGGGCCCGTCAATCTTCTCGAATCTCTAGCGTCTCTTCTATCCCCCGATTATACTTTCGTAAATATTTTCCCGCTGTATGATAAACTTTTTCGACAGCCAATGTCCGAGACGCATTGTTTCTGTGCCCTTCTGTCTGGTAAAGTGCTCATTTTCAACGACCAAGATGATGTTCCGAAAACTGGAAGTTCCGAAAACTGGCCTTATAAGTTATCCATTCTCATGAAACCTTTTGCCTTTCAAACGCGCCTTTTGAGTACCGGGAAAGAGAGAGTCGAAATTATTGATTCATCCATCCCCACACTCTTTCCGTATTCTGCACTGCTTGAGCCTGCCAGCTCTCATTCTCATCTCGCATGATTACATCTTTCCCAGGAAAAAAAGATCCTCGACTTTTCGACGACAGAAGAGTGTGAAAGAGAATAGGAAAGAGAGGGGTGGTTATTGGGGATGGTTTCACAAGAAATTGTTTCTTCATTTGCCCATTCTCTCTCTGATCAGAGAGCTATTTCTAGCCAACCCTTCCGTAGTGTAAGAGTGGTGATGATTCAAGCATCACAACGTCTTTTCGCAGTCGAGAGATTCATTCTATTGCGCAAATCATCGTTGAGCCCGTTCGTTGTTAGAGAATTGACGTTTTCTCCCCGCATTCTGGCAATCGTTCCGTGACACTTCTGTACTTTTTGGTCCGTCTTTTTTCCATAGGGTATTCTGTCATCTACAACCCGTACTTCAATTTCGCTAGTGCGTTGCACGAATTTCATGCGAATTCGCGTCACTCCATGACCGTTTTCTTATTCCCTCTGTGATGAAACGTTTCGAGTGCAAATAATAATTAATTAATAATAATAATTTATTCATGTCAGGCGCTAACGCTCAGATGAGGATGAGGCGCCACTCTTCATTAGTTGCATTCCACCAGTGTTTGCCAATAGCTCGCTTTAGGTCGTCCCGCCAACGTGTCCGGGGGTGGCCAGTTGGACGGGTGCAGTAGGGGATCCATACAGTAGTGGCGCAGCTCCATTGCTCCAGGTCCATCTGCCTGATCTTGATAGCCCAGCGCGCTTTCCGTTTCAGTGCCTCCTGGAC
>LS519768.1:83194-112443 GCA_900490845.1 Pristionchus japonicus | reverse complement strand
AAAGTGCAAAAGTGGTTCATATTTTCCAGGGATCTACACACTCTCATTCTACGATGAGAAAATCTTTCTCCATAGTAAATCGATTATTTCGCCGGAGACGGTGAACATTCAACACACTGAGGTGAGACCCTTCAAGCTGTTTGGAAACTGAGCAAAGACACATTGGATACCAAGGATTCCATTCCAAAGGTGGACGCGTTATTATCCTTCCGTCCCTGTGTGACACTTTCACTGTTTTAGATGGATGCGGTATCGGCGGAGAGAACAAGCAAAGGCAAGGCAAGGCCGCAAATATTGATATGGCTGTTCGAGCGGACGAGTTGGGATACAAGCAGGTTGGCTCGGTGTTTCGGTGTTGCTTTTGCCGATCCTATTTTTTGAAACTTTTTTTTCTTGCTTGACTCCGTGAAACGATGATTCAACTATTTTTCTCGATTGTGTTGCGGTATTTTCAGTCGTTCTGCTTCTGAGTAGTCTTGGTGCGGCGTTTTTTCTTTTTTTTTGCATAAACGGTGATAGTATAGGGCTAGCGATTAGCCTGCTTTCCGATTTTATTCATTGTAATATCTCTATGCTTGCATGCGTCGACAACCCCGAGGATGGACTTCTCGGGACCACAACCGAATCGACAGGATCGCAGGAATCAGGCCAAGATATTTCGTTTATGATTGTATTATCAGATTATTCTTTATTACTTGATGATCGAAATATGTATTCCTTTTTTATCTATCTTTTCCCCAATCCATGATTTACTGATGTGGTAAATAGTCTGTCAATCGATAAAGATTCAGAAGGTTCAGTAAAGGCAATCATTCTTTGAGGTTTGGTCATTTCGAACAATAAAGAAAGATGTCTTCATGCTCTGCGACAATGTGTTTTTTTTTCACTTTTCTCATGACTCAGGGCCTATGATCTTTAGACACATGTAATGGTAGGGAAAGAGAGAGTCGAAGGCTCTGATTCATCCAACCCCAGTCTCTTCGCGTAATCTACACTGCTTGAGCCTACCAGCTCTCATTCTCATCCTTCATAATCGCATCTTTCTCAGAAGAGATCCAAGAAAAGATCCTCCACTTTGACCATCCACTTTTTCGATGACAAAAAGTGTAAAAAGAGAATAGGAAAAGGAGGCGGTGTATTGGGGATGGTTTCGCAAGAAATTGTCTCGTCATTTTGCCCCATCTCTCTCTGGTCAGAGAGCTATTTGGCGTCAATCCTTCCGTAGTGTAAGAGTGATGATGATTCAAGCATCACAACGTCTTTTCGCAGTCGAGAGATTCATTATATTGCGCAAATCATCGTTGAGCCCGTTCGTTGTTAGAGAATTGACTTTTGTCCCCGCATTCTGGCAATTGTTCTTTTACACATCTGTCCTTTTTGGCCCCTTTTTTCGTTAATGATTAGCACGAATTTCAAGCGAGATTTTTCGATTCGCACCACTTCGTTGCCGTTTTTCCATACTCTTCGTGTTTAAATCCTCGGTTTCGGGTGTATGAGAAGTCCACACTTTCCAGGGATCTACACACCCTCTCTCTACGATGATGAAATCGTTCTCGAGTGGAAATGGATCATTTCACCGGTGTCGGTGAACATTAAACACACTGAGGTGAGACCCGGTAAAGATACACTAGAACAATCGAACTGCGTTTAGCAGTAGAGCGCGGACAGCAAGAGTTGCTCTCCTCATTTCACGTACTCTCACACCGGTGAGAGTTGCGAGAGAGCGTGCAGAAGGAGGAGGGACTCTTGCTTTCCGCACTCTATTTAGCAGTCACCTCTACAGCTATTTCGCCCCACTAAGCTCAATTATTTCAGGACGCGCTTCCTTCGTTTCACTCTGCTGGCCAGAATGCGAACAGATGTCGAAGATACATTGACAGGTATTCAATTCTGTACTTTTTGGTCCAGGGTCTCCTTGTCTATGACTGCTCTGCTTGAGAAGTGAGGCGGGGAATGAGAAGGGTAGGGATTAGGCTTGGCATTTTGATTCCCAAACGACCGCCTGTCTTCGCAAAATGAAGAGCGGAATGATTCTCAAAACCGCTTTCCTCTAATCGAAGAATCAAATTATTCTTCTTTCGAGCTGAGTGAAGAATCAAATGATTCTTCGGAATTTATGACTTCGAAACCACTTTGTCGATCTACGGAAAGTCGTTTTTGCTTAGGCATGACAACTACGGAATAGTATTTACTGACTGACTATAAAGGGGAACGGTAATTGGCGATTTGCCTGGGTTAGTTTTGAAGACTCCTTTGAACATTTCGGGTGTCAAATGACCAGGATCTCAACCTAAGCGAAAATATCGGAATGTTCTTAGATGTTTGCGCCATGTCTAAGCAGATAGCAGTTCTCTACGAGTCTATGCAGGAGCTAACGAACCCTCACAAAACTAAAAATCACCCGATCTTGCTGTAAGTTAGGCTACGTCTTGTGCACGTCAAGATGCGCACTGTGTTAAAATTTGAAGTCATTTGGAGCGTTGGTTGCAGAGATATGGTACGAAGAATCAAATGGTTCTCAGAATCATCGAAGAATCAAAATGCCAAGCCTACTAGGGATAGAATACTCTATATATAGAATATAGAACTATATATAGAATGGCTGGGCAAATAGGTAGAAGTGCCGGGTATTCTATTCTGTAATTGAAAATATGGGAGCTCATTGCTACAGTTATCAGCGAAAATCATGATGTTACTGTGAAATTCTTACTTAATGCATCCTGATTACAGGGTGCGACTGATGACTTCCTCACGCGATATGAGATGCACACCGAGCTCACTCAATTGCTGATACGGAGACTAAGAAGCAGCAGTTGCTGATTAAGAACTGGGAATAATAAATTGGAAAATAAATCGAAAAACAAGAATAAATCAGTCATTTTACGTTCACTACATGACTTTTCTAATAATTTCAACAAAAACAATTTGAGAAGAGACGATTATTGCTTTCCTCGTTCATTCTTCACCACATTCGTTCTTCCTCCCTCATTCCCTCCCTCCGCGCTCTACTCGCACGGTCGACTGCTCTCCTCTACTGACTCCACTGATCGATGCCGATCGATATCTGACCCGACTGCCTACCGTATCTGATCAGCAACCACTACTGGGTACGGTATTCGACTTTCTTTTCTATGTTTGAGTCCTAAACTGGGCCTTACGTTCTAGTGACGTCAGAGATTGTTCTTTGATCCGATTGATCGTTGATGTTTACAGGCCCTCATAATCGTTAATCGCCCGCACCCGTCATGTCGTGGTACTCGGTGATCTACACGAAGGCACGGCACTTCAGGTTCAGTTATCGATTGATTTCCAGGGAACTACCGTTCCCTTTCGATTGGTATACCGTAATCTATCGTACCCCTCAATTATCGATCATTTCTAGATCCCAATCTCCGGTTCTGGGCACGCTGCTGCAGTGGTCCTTCTACGTGTGCGTGCTCGTCGAGTTGCTGCTCTACTCCGCATCGTGAGTTACTTTGCGATTGTCTGATTGGGCTACCGTATCCAGTTAGTTAACGATTTGTTTACTGTATCCAGTTATCGATTTCCCATTTCCAGGTCATACGTCTACTTCGTCATCACCACGCAGATCATAGAGCACGACATACAGGTACTGTAGCTCGGCACCGGATGACTGAAACCATCTTATAGTAATCCTACCGTAGTCTTACCAAACTCATCTCAAACATCGAGATAAATTGTTGTTCCAGATCGTATAGTCATGTTACCGTAACCCTACCATAACCCTACCGTACTCCCCTGATTCAGGTGTCGGTATACTTGGTAGTCTACGTTCTCAGAATCGGAACCCCCATAACGATATCCTTCACCCCTGATCTTACCGTAACACTACCGTAGTCCCCTGATTCAGGCATCAATCTACATGGTCATCTACGCGCTGCTCTCGTTCATGATGTTCTGGGCGTACGCACGCGTAATCTACGCGACTCCCTGTCGAGTTCCGGAGGATTACAAGGTATACGGTAGGAGTGATTACTGTAGGGAGGATTACGGAAGGTAGAGGGTAAGGTACGGTAGATGGTTACGGTAAGAGCGCGTCATCTATGCGACTCCCTGTCGAGTTCCGGACGGTAGGTATACGGTAATCAATCCGAAATATCGATTTTTTCTCTCTCTCCAGATGGACGAAGCGACGGACGCGAAGCTGCGCGCCGTGACTCCCTTCAACGCGGCGGGACGGCCGATGCTCGACCAGAGCAATGGTACGGTAGGATACGGTAGTAGATTACCGTATGATACTGTAGCTTAAGGATACAGTATTTTACTATAGTCGGGAAGTACTTCAGGGGTTACGGTAGGATACGGTACCTCTTTCATTATCGATCCATTCCAGAGACGCAAACCACAGCGCAGCGCAGCATCATGGACGCGTTCGCGGCCGCCCGGGGAATCGTGCTGGTGGAGGTGGACGAGAAGGGACGATTACGGTAAGAAACGCGATACCCTGGATTACGGTAGTAGCGAGAATACGGTAGATTACGGTAGGGTTGCGATAGCCGATATCGTGCTGGTGGAGGTGGATGCGCAGATGAGATTACGGTAGGGATACTGTATCCTTGATCGATTATTGATTGGGCTTAGGCTACCATATCGCACAATCCAATAACATAATATCTTTCTCATTGTTAGTCCCTGATCGCTATTCCATTCGACTACCGTAGCCTCATCCTATCCTACCGTATCCCCATCAATCGGTCAATCGATCAGATACTGCTACGAGTGTAGCCTACCGAAGCCTACCCAAATAGGCTTCCGTATCCCACCGTCCATCCATCCATTCATTCCTCTCTGCAGATACTGCTACGAGTGTCGCTGTCTTAAAGCATCAGGGCATCTGGCCACCACAATCGATTTTCCAAATAGTCTACCGTATCCTACCGTAACCCTTCCTCAGATACTGCTACGAGTGTCGCTGTCTCAAGCCGGACCGTTCTCACCACTGTTCGTCGTGCGGATTCTGCGCCATCCGCTTCGACCACCACTGCCCGTATCTGAACAGCTGTGTCGCCGCACACAACTACAAGTACGACGTTTACTAATTGAGAAAAGTGGTCATATTTGTGAGTGGTGTGCATGGGCGACGTTTACTAAAGGTGTGGAAGGCGTGGTGAGTAGCCACCACTCCTCGTATCTGAACAGCTGTGTCGCGGCGCACAACTACAAGTGAGTGGTGTAGGGAGGGCGACGATTCCCAATAGTGGAAAAATGGTCAGATTTGTGAGGGGTGTGCATGGGCGAGATTTAATAGCTTACAAGTAGGTGGTGGTGTATGAAGGGCGACGATTACTAATGATGAAAAGTGGTCAATTTTGTGAATGGTGTTGGTGGGCGACGTATTCACACCACCGCATCGCAGGTTCTTCGTGCTCTTCCTGATGTACCTCGTGCTGTGGATGTTTTGGTGCGGTAATTAGGTGCAATTTGATCTTTGATCTCTGATAGTTTCAGTTTGATCTTTGATCTTTGATCTCTCAGGAACGTGATCGGCGGCCTGCAGGCGATCATCGTCTACTTCTGCTCCTCCGTCAACTCCGGCCTCGACAAGATCATCCCGCTGTGCTGTCTGTGGGTGCTGCAGGTGTGGATGGTGTGGTGTGGCAGGGCGACGAATACTAATACGAAAAATGGACAAATTTATGAATGGTGTACACCGTGTAGATGGGCGACGAATACTAATTATCAAAAACTGTTACAATTTACTGAGTGGTGTGGTTGAGCGACGAATAGTGAACATAAAATAAGACTGCTTACTGAATGGTGTAGACGAGGGACGTTTATCACAGACAGCCGCCTCCATCTGGCCGTTGGGCGAGCTGCTCCGGTACCACTGGTCGCTCATCTCGCTGAATGAGACGACCTGCGAGCAGGCCAAGATCCCGAATATACGGTAAGTTGAAGGGACTAATATGAAGTTTGATCTTTGATCTTTGTAGTCTGTAGTTTGATCTTTGATCTTTGTAGCCTCTAGTCTGATCGACTACTTGCAGTGGCGACCCCCGGGCGAACTACGACATCGGCCGGTGGAAGAACGTTGAGGTGAGGAGAGTGAATCGATTCGCTGGACTGTAGTTTGATCTTTGATCTCTCTCTCAATAGATCCTTAACGTCTGGGGTCTTCGATCACAACCATTAGGAGAGACTAGATTAAGACAGCTCGAAACTAGAGTCTAGTCTCGACTTCCTACTTTCACCCTCTCTCAGATCGTGTTCGGCTGGGGTCTCTGGCTGTTCTGGTTCAATCTTAGGCATCATTCATACAGCCATCATTATTTTAAAATTGCCGAAACTAGAGTCTAGTCTCGAGTTATCTGATCTCTCCCTGTTCAGATCGTGTTCGGCTGGGGTCTCTGGCTGTTCCCCGTACGCACGACGACTTCGGACGGCCTGCACCACCCAATCAACTACGTTGTGAGTGATCTTCGATCTTTGATCTCTCTAGTTTTGCCTTTGATCTCTGGAGTCTGTAGTTTGACCTCTGATCTCTCAGGAGCCTGCCCCAGACGCGCCTCAATTCCGCGTATTGGGTGACACGGCGGACTCGGATCCGACGCGCACGCCTACCGCGACCACGCCCATACCGTAGTCCGTCGACCACACCACGCACCACTACAGTACCCCCGCCCCGCACCACGCACCACACCACCACCAATAATCGATCGATAGGATCGTCGTGTTGTACCCATTCCCTATTTTCCCAGTAGACTTACCGTAACGCAAATCGCTGTTCATTCCCCTTACCGTACACGGGCGCACTGTAGTACGCCGAAATTGATAAACGAGAACTGATTTTTTTGGAAGTTTGCTTTGATCAAATAGAACACATTGAACACCTGTACTGAGAAAATTCTGCATGTTTTGGAGAGAACCAGTCCCGGCGACATGGTTTGCTCATCTATTCATTCTATTATCATCAGCACTAATACGCTCCATTGTATGCAACAGAACAATTTTATCCACACAAAAACATCGGCGAACGATAGCATGACAACAACAAAAACTAATTATGAATGGCCTAGACCGAGTTGTTACATATGCACAAACCATAGTCACCTTTTCTACAGAGTCCGAAATCTGCGATTTTGCATGCATCTTTAGCCAATCATTTCCGTCAGTCGCAACTCGAACAAATGAGAAGTACAATATTTAGTGACTATGGCGTAGCATCTGTTTGATGATGATGAATCAATCTCTGAGCCTGTAAAATCACATTCAGTATATTAAAACGAGCTCTCTGTAAGATCAGGACAGGGGTGGCACACTGCTTCAAAATGGTAGGATTGAGCTCAAATTTGAAATGGGTGGTCCCTATGGCTCGTACATACATTCTACAACTTTTCATGATGATCATGCATGGTTCATGCAAATTCTTTATCTTTCAAGATACCCCCTCATGTGACCCCTCATTCGAAAGAGCATCAAAAGTTATGCCTACAGTTCGATTTTCATGCATTTTGGAAAAAGGGAGCCGAGAAACATGACAATATGTGCATTTTTCCATGATTTTTAATGGTTTTCGATTTTTAGAATCATGAAGAACTCATTTGCACCGGCTGATTTTTGCTGCATCCGATGCGCCTTTCGATTCTCTATCGAGCAGTATTTTTTTCATATTTTATATCGGAGGCAAAAGTTCTTCTTTTCCATGTTTTCATCATGCACTCGTTTGCTGGGTTCGAATCCGCCTGCCCACATGAGTTTTTGCCAGACGATATTGTGTGAATTTCTTCTTCTATTTTGGCAGGTGAGTTGAGAAATGATCAAATATAGTGTTTCGTTTAGAAAGGGATGTTGAAAACGGTTGGCAAAAGCTCATGTGGGCAGGCGGATTCGAACCCAGCAAACGAGTGCATGATGGAAAACATGAAAAATGACAACTTTCGCCTCCGATATAAAATATGAAAAAAATACTGCTCGATAGAGAATCGAAAGGCGCATCGGATGCAGCAAAAATCAGCCGGTGCAAATGAGTTCTTCATGATTCTAAAAATCGAAAACCATGAAAAGTCATGGAAAAATGAAAATATTGTCATGTTTCTCGGCTCCCTTTTGTCCAAAATGCATGAAAATCGAACTATAGGCATAACTTTTGATGCTCTTTCGAATGAGGGGTCACATGAGGGGCTATCTTGAAAGATAAAGAATTTGCATGAACCATGCATGATCATCATGAAAAGTTGTAGAATGTATGTACGAGCCATAGGGACCACCCATTTCAAATTTGAGCTCAATCCGACCATTTTGAAGCATTGTGCCACCCTCTGTAGTAGGTCATCCCGCTCTCACAGAGAACGCGTTTTAAATATTGCAAAGGTAAGATTACCAGAATTACTGCACTTCAACTAAATTGTTGTCATTGTATAGAGTTGAGTTGATTAGGCACCTGATAAGATTGTCTTTTCATATTTTACAAAGCAAGAAAAATCAAGAAACTGTAGGCAAGTTTGAAGAGAGATGAGAAAAGTAGGGAAATGTAGGCAAATGCTTCTACTCTTCCTTTTCTTCCCATCCAGCAATGAATCACTATGATGACACAGCACTCTCTTCCGGTTGTGTTGTTACTGATCACGGGAAAATAAATCTCTCTAGGTACGATTTTTGTCGAGAGAGACGAGTCGTCCTTCATTCGCCTTTCTTGTGACATGAGAAATCTGGAAAAATACGAAATTCTCGAGCTATCAACTCAACAGTTCCTCTTAGTGATTAGGGTACCTCCGGCAACTCTCTTGGTTGTTTTGACCAAGATTCCTCCTTTCACTCCCGGGCACACTGTATGACGCCGAGATTCATAAACGAGAACTGATTTTTTTCTAGAAAATTTCGTTTGAAAAAGAGGAACTCAAAGAATGTGTAAAGTCCGGATGGCTTTATTCGAATTGAGTCAATCATCAATATCATCTCTGAAGGAAGAATCATGCACAAACACAGCTCTCGCACATTTGTAATCATAATGTTTATCAATCAGAAAACGAAACATAATAAGAGTGAACTTCTTTGGCGACGAGATAAAAATAAAGTGGAATCAGTTTTCGGAAGTTTTCATGTATGCATCGAGCTCGGCGTCCAGTTCGGCTTCAGTCTTAGGCGTCTTGGCGAGTTTTCCGGTCTTGTCGATCTGTAAAAGTCACGATTGTGTTTTGCTTCGCAATCTATGATAGGAACGTATGCCTCGAAATCAGTAATAGGATAGTCCCGATAATTTACCTTAGTTGCCTTCTTTCCGATCGATTTGTTGAACGAGAAGAGTCTTCCGTCAATCGCTTTCTTTCCTCCAGTAATCTTCTTTCCCGCACGAGCCTTCTGCGGATGAGAGATGGTGGATCTGAAGAGGATCAGATGAATTTTCTGTCTCAGTCGATAATCCTATCGTACCTCTTCTTGATCGCTCCTGCCCCGATCTTCTTGATTGTATCGACTTTCTTAGCCATCTGAACACGACTGAAGATGGAAGCACCAACAGCTCCGTCGATAATAGCCAAGGTGATGCGAGAACCTGAAAATAGTTAGTTGTCGATATATTCCAGAGTACGGTAGGCTACTGTATTCACTCACCATCAATTGCTACTCCCTTGAAGTCACTGATGGCCTTCAGGGCATCCTTTTTCTTTAGAGAAACTTCTCCCGTTCCGAGGTGCTCTCCGTTCTCTCCATAGTGAACAACCGCGGAAGTGATGGAGTAGGAAGCGAAGACTTCCTGAAAAGAAATATATCTATAAGAAATATAAATTTAAAAGAAATATATATCTGAAAAATATGAAAAGAAGAAATAGAAATATGAATTGCGTGAGGATGACGAAATAGATAGTGGAATAATCAATGATACGTCGAGATCCGTTAGAATGTAAAGATTAGTGATTGCATAGGGATGATGCAATAGGCAATTAAACAATAAATAATACCTTCAGATCAGCAGTAGTTACAGTTGGCGCCAGATTGGAGATGTTCAGGCGGACTTTCTTGTTGGCAAAGGCAGCATCGAGTGTTGAGACGGGAAGAGGAGTGAGGACGGAATCAACACTATCGAACTTGTCATGTCTCCACTTTCCAGCGGGAATCGCCTGAGAAATGAATGATTAGAGGAGAAGAAGAGAAGAAATCTTCGAAAAAAAAGATAATACCTTAGTGAACAGCGCGTCCTTCTTGAATCCATTGTTGCCTTTCTTGAGTCCACCTCCGATTTTCTTGACAGTCTTCTTTGCAGTCTTGGAGGGCTTGGCCTGACCGTGAGGTTTCTTGTTGGCCTGATAGGGAAATGATAATTGAAATTTATAATTTATGAGAATAAAATGAAGCTAAAATGAATTAAAATAAAATAAAACCTTGGTCCTGGCGATAATAGCGTCAAGGGAAAGGTTGATGTTGGACATGATGAGAGATGTAGAATAGCAGAGAACTGGTACTGGTAGAACTAATCTTGAGCCTTATATACCCAGAGAGATCGGAAGTCGCCAGTCTGGCTGGACGGATACGTCCGATCTCGACGAGACAAGGACGAGATAGTGTGTAAAACGAGGAGAGCATGATCAGAAGTCCTGTCTAGCCAAGGTCAATGGCCAACGGGTGTATGTGATCGGAACATGTTCTTGTGATTTCGGAGACCAACTACTGAAAGATCGAATTATTTCAGTAAAATGCAACTCAGCCTTAGCACCTCAGAACTAGAGTTCATCAAGCTCAAAATACTATTCACTGCAGAAAGAAGGGACAGAATGGATCATCACTGCAGGATTATAGTCGAAAATGTTGAATGGGACTAAGCGATTGTTTGTTTGAACACAGTTCGGTAATCAGGAGGAAACCGCATGTTAAACCTTGCAAACAAATAAAAATACAAATCTATCTCAATGTTTTTGCAAAACGCCAAAAATAGATAGATGATCGATATGATAATAGCTTTTCTCACGTTACTTCACTCTCAGTGCTCTGCAAATTTATCATAAAGATGCGGAACCAATTGCTCCATTCATCCAAAATGATCCTCCTTCTCCTCCTCTTCCTTCTTCCCTGCTCTGCTCGTGTATGCAAGGAAGTAGCTACTAGTAGCTGTGAGTTACCTCTACACCATTCTCTCTGTCCCTACCATTCTCTTTTTCAAACTTTGAAAGGAGATCGGTTGTTCGCGAGACAAAATGTCAGCCCTATTTTCAACCCCTTTTTGTCAATCCGAGCGGTTGTTCTGTGCCAGATATACACGAGATTCAATTCGTCTTCAGGTGCGGAAATTTTGGAATTCGAAACAAAGAGCACAATTGATCAAGTAATCGCGGATTTCGATCAGAACCTCAAAGATGTTTGGCCAGCATTATAACCGGTTTAGAATTCTCCCTTTCAGAGCCATGACTTCTACGTGAAAGCTGAAGCTAATCTGCATGCATTCGAAGTTGAAATGGAAGTCAAGCTCAGAACGGACAAGATTTTGCTTGAAGTACACGTTTTTTTGGCACTTCTCTGTTTTTTGGTCCAGGCTATTTTCAAAAAAAATATTCTATCCCTACCATTCTCAATCTCCACCTCTCGCGCATTTAAAATGTTCGAAGCCTGGGCTAAAAACAAAGTATTTTGTCCATTTTATAAATACAATATCAATTCAGCGACTTCTCAAACGTCGAGAGCATCACGACAATCAAATCTGCGACAAGGAATTGACAGATAGCGAGAAGTGTCAAGCACTCGCGAGCAATTTGACTGTGTGTGAGGGTGAGGATCTACAAACTTAGTTGGAAATACGGGTCCCCGTCTCTTCATTTCACACACTTTTTCACCAGTGTGAGAGACGAAAGAGTGTGTCACTTTATCTGCTAATGACTGAGGACCGTTTACAGAATGTGCCCATCCAATCTACGACCAAGCCAATATGATCTATACTTGTACGAAGAATTTCGCTTTCAATGTTGAATATGATTTGGTTAGTGGTGAATCATTTAAATCACTACTCACTAGTCAAATATAGTCATTGGCCTTGCAGTGGGCTCCCGCAGGACGCAAGTGCCTTGAGTACGGGGATACCTTTACCTTTTTTTACATTTTAGTCTTTCCAGCGCCAAGTCCAATGCCGATTTGCTAATGGTCGAGTTGAAATGGTGTATGAAGGAAACGGAACGAATGGAGTCTACAGGGACATTTTGACCTGCCTTCCGCTGAGTAATGACTTTTCTGCTTCCATATATCGATAACATTCTTGTAGCTCCCGAGCTGATCAAGCGCGATGAATGCCCTTATTCGTGTGCGGAGACTGCGAAATGCAGTGATAATAAGGTTGTTTACAACCCAATTACGAACTTCCCTGTTTTTGGCTTGCACTCCACCGCTTCAACCACATGTTAGAGGTAGAAATAAGAAATGGTAGTGAGGGTACTCTATAGGAAAAAAACTGGAGAGAAAAAAACAGGAAAGTGCCGTCTAATTATCATCTAAAATATCGACAAACAGCTTGAATGTGCTTGCCTGAAAGGATTCAAGGACATATCTCCTCTGTTCAACAAGTCACCGGGAAGTATTTGCACAAAGTGCAACAATTCAAATTCCCAAGGAACAGGTTCCATAATTTTGTTTAATCGATATAACAATTTGTTTAATCAATCTAACAATTTCTTTAATCAATGTAACAATTTGTTTATTCAATCTAACAATTTGTTTAATTAATCTAATTTCCAGATTTCGTGCTGCTGTTTGACGATTCAAGCTCGATCGGAGCTGATTCTTACAGAAAAATGGTCGACTTTGTCTCGAATTTTCTCAAATTCATCGACACAGATAATTCAAGTAATAGGTAATAAATGGTCCGAAAAATTTATTTTTGATATTCTGTTCAGATTCTCTTTGACATATTTTGATCATGTGGCTAAGTTGACCATTCCACTTGCACCAAAAAAGAGCACGAAAGAAATGGTTGATATCATGAGAGCAAAATATCATAGTGTAGCTTCTGAGGTAAGAATTCAATTTTAATAATTATGATACTCAAATAACATCAGTACGGAGGATGGATCACAAATACTCCGCATGCTTTGAAAGTTGCCAACGAAGAGGTGCGAAATAGGGTGGCGAAAACGAGTCTTCGGGTCAGCCTTTGAGGGTCAGGGTCGGTTTTATGACTCACCCGCAGAGAGTGAGGTTGTAAACCGAGAGAGTGCGGGTGAGTCATTTTGGCGCGGGTCAGAATGGGTCATTCGGAGGGTCAACAAGTGCGGGTACCCGAGACTCATTTTCGCCACTCTAGTGCGAAATGTATTTATATGTTTGAATTAATTTTGAAATCAAGGTTTATGCAAAAAGCGGAAATACAACGAACAAGAGGGTCACGATTCTCTTCACAGACGGTGGTCCAAATAACTGCAACACTGAATACCAGAGTAAACCATGGTTAAAATCGTTAAAAAATTAATTTTCAGGCGGTTTTCACAAAGTGTCGGATGATTGTATCACAAACGATCTTCGGAAGGAAACACGGATTATGAGAGAGACACATAGTAAGCCATTTTTTCGTTGAAATCATGTTTTAATGACCTCAGAGGCGAACATTCTCACAATTTACGTTGGGAGAAGCATGGAGGCTAAAGATGTTCGTTTTATGCGAGAAATCACTTCGGAAGAAGATGAACTGAGCGTCGACAATTTCGATGTAAGATCCGTCAAGTTCGAATTCGAAGCTTTCGAGCTCTTGGCTCTCTCTCTCTCCCTCTCTCCCATTAGAAGTTTTCGAACGAGAGAGAGGGGCAAAGGAAGAGGATTCGAAATCTTCGAATTCGAATTGGCAACCCTAGATCCGTAACTGTTCAGAAATTCCCAGAACTGTGCAAAAATTTTACGGTCTCTCACTTTCCCATGCTCTCTCGCTCTGTCTGACCGGCGAGAGAGTATTGCGAAATGAGAGACCGTTAAATTTTTGCACAGCTCTGGTGATTGCACATCTGCTTTCAGGATCTGAAAGGCGCTGTACTTGACCAACTTCAGACCAAGTTCTGTTGAAGAATAATCAGCTCATCTTTGTAAAGAAATAATGCATAAATTGTTCATCGTTTGCAAACAAACGTGCTAGCTATTCGCATCGTGACTCATTTGATGCATTCACAAATTTGTTGGTTACAATTCTTTCTCGTGTTTGCGAAAAATTCAGGATTCTCCGAATAACTCTCCTGACGAAATAAAGACTTTTGTGAATGTATCTGAAAAATTGTAATTCATGCTATATGTGCCTTTCAAGAAACAGATTCTTCTGAATATTTATTCGCTTTGATGTTCGTCTTATTTTTTAACAAATGAACTGTAAATATCATGAAGAATGGCTTTCAGGAAATTGACGAATTCCAAAATAAGAGCGGATAACAACCTAGTGAACCTACCGAGGAACTACACAAATTGAAGAAGTAGTTAGAGTCAATTCAACATCTTTTGCACCGCAATATCCTCTGGTTTTCGGAAACGAGAATACAGTCGATAATCTTCCTTCAGTTGAGGAAAATCCGCGCGGTGAGCCTGGAAAGATTTTCGTTATTTTCGAAATATTTTTCATAAATATTGGTGGAAATGAGTGAAAAAACGCGAAAATACTCACCTGTTTCATGTGTTTGAGCAGCCCAATGCGGCCTTTGTACGCCTTTCGGTCGTTACATTGCAGGCAGACTCGGGCAGCTGTAATTAATTAATAGAATACGGAATAATATTAATTAGAGAGCTACGCAATAGCCTGCAAATTGCTCAATTCTGACTACGAGAGTGCCTTTTTCTCTGAATTAGAGAAAAACACTCACCCTTGACAGCAATCACCTAATGATTATACTCAGTTTGCGATTCCATACTCTACCGTAACCACTATCAATTCGATAAATACTCACCCTTGACACCCTCGGTCCTCTCTCCGATCCTGCAGCTGACCCATCGCTCGACGTCGTTCATCTTAGGGGCTTTGGCGAAGAAGATATCGTAGTGATGCTGGAATGTGATCTTTGTTCTCTTTTTCGTACATCTGTTCCTCGCTCAAATTTTCTTGATGATTCTTTGAATTTTGTTGATTTTAAGCGCAAAATGAGTAATTCGAATGGATAAATAGCTTGAATCGAGAACTAACCTTCTTATAATGCGCCTTTCTCGCGGCCGAAGTCTTTCCAACTTTCTGATTGCATCTCGGACAGGGAGTAGAAGAAGTGGATGAGTGGGTCCAGAATTCTATAAAATCTTATAATTAAAACAAATATTTCAATAAAGATAATTAGCAAAAAAAGAGTAGCAGGTGACCTTGATCCTTCTTATGCTGATTGACATTCTTCAATATTCTTATTTGGATGATCTCAGTTCGCCTCGACCTTCTCAGAGTGCGGGCAGGCTGTCGGGACAGCTCCGGCTGCAAAATATTTTTTTTTCTAATCAGCGAATTTAGACCAACCTCTGGCTCAGCGAACGAAGTGAACGAGATCTCGAGATTCGAATCAGCAACCGACGTTTCGTCTTTGGCAAGGATAGGAAGAGGAGAGATGAAGTCGTTAGTGATGGACGTTTCAGTATTCGAGATTGATTCGTCATTTTCTTCTTCAGCATTGTCAAAGCCGTCCTCATCGATAGGGTCGTACTGAAAAATAAAGTTTCACATTCATTTTGATCGACCACTCAAATTTTAATGAACTCTGATTAAAATCAGAGTACGAAATACGTGCAGTATCAATGCAAATATTAATTTTGTGTGTAGTATGTGGTATCAACGAACAAAAATTGTTCAACCGACCTCAACTTCGAAATGAGGGTCGAAGTGTGCGAAAGATGGATTCTTCAAATCAGCGGGAACTTCGATGTTTCTCAGTTCCATTTCTGGTTCATTTCTGGAGCCGTCCGTGATTGACGTTTCAGTATTCTCGATTGATTCATCATTATCGTTATCCGCATTGTCTTCAGTATTGTCAAAGCCGTCGTCTTCCGCAGGATCGTACTGGAAAGAATTCAATTACTCGTGCACAGTTAGACTCTGATATCAATGAATTGTTCAACCAACCTCGGCATCGAAATTGGGATCGAAGTGGGCGAAAGCGGGATTCTTCTCGTCAATTGGGGCATCGATGTTTCTCGATCCAATTTCAGGTTCGTCGATCGTTTCTTCAAAGATTGCATTGCTGGTGCTCGCGACGTTCTATAATTGAATTGTTCGGATTTTAATTTATCCAAAGGATTCCTGAAACTTTCATTACTTCTCTCACACTTTGATCGATCTTTAGAGAGTGAGCCGAATTACAGTAAATTTGAAATATGAGATTCAACTCACTTCAACCAAGTCAGCGACTGTGGCTTCATTCTCCTCCGAATCTTCGATGGACTGAAATAATTATTTGCATTTTTGCTACTGAAAATTCTCGAAAAGTTGGAAGATGTGAACGTACATCCAAAATATCGTTGATTGTCGCGTCGACGTCTAACATGCGATGAAATTCCTGCAATTTTTATAAAAGTTTAATTTAATTCGAGAATAGAATGTTATCCCACCTCTTCCAGCTCATCCAGAGTTCTATCAATTGCTTCCTCAACTTCGACAGCCTGGAACGACAGTTTTCGAAATTAACTCGAATAATAATCATGACTTTCAAAATTATAATGCCAACCTCAACCAACTCATCAACGATCTCCTTTACCACTTCCTCGATTTCGATGGTCTAAAATTGTATATTTGAGTCCAAGTTTTCGTTGAAAAAAACGGACCTCAACCATCTTATCTTCGATCTCCTCTATTGCTTCCATGTCAACTGGGAAGTAAGTCCGATCATCATCAAAACCAATATCAATCATTTCATCGACGATCTCCTCAGTTGTTGCCTCCACTTCGACAGTCTGAAATTGTATAAACAATTTTTATCGTTAAAAATAAAATACCAACCTCAGCCATCTCATCGACGATCTCCTTGATTGCGTCCACGTCAACTGGGAAGTAAGTCCGATCATTATCATCCACTAGCTCTTCGGAAGGGATTGTTAGTGGAATCGGAGGTGGAGGAAGAATATAGTGAGACGTCGATGTTGGAATAAGTTTTGCCGGAGGGTTTGGAGGCGGCGAGAGACGAGAATAAGGTGGAGCAGGAACTGATGAAGTTGTGCATGATAGACTGTTGGTCGAAGGGGATGGAGGAGGAAGGATGTAGGGGTTCGGAGAAGTTGGAGCTGACGCAGCCGGAGATGGAAGGTTGATGATCGGAGGAGGAGGAGGCGGCGGGAGGACCTCAGTTGTCTGCTCTAGTGCAGTTATAAGATCATCCATGGAGAAGCTGAGACGCTTTGAGAGCTGAAAAGAATTACTTGTTGTAAATACTTTAAAATTCTGAACTTTTTGATTTTTGGCCGACACACTACTAAGAATAGTTGAGAAATAATTAACTGTAGGAAAACATTGAGCCAAAAAAAGTTACGTACGAGAACTGTACGATTGGCCTCCTCTTCCTCCATTCGGGCTCTCTTGGCCTGTATCTCGTCTTCCTTATCCATTCTTTTCTTCCTCTTCAGCATTCGTTTCATGCTCTGACATAGATGATCGAGATGCAAAGAGGATGCAGCCGCTGTTGCTTGCAGCTCTTGCTGCTCATGAGCTGCAGCTGCAGCAGCTGCAGCATCTTCAACTTCCTCTTGCTCTATGCCCTGCTCTTGCACCAGTGATGGATCATACACGATCATGATACGGGAAGCGAGCGATTTGACGGACTGGAAATGCTTGCATGTGAATGTGAATCACAGGCTTTTCATAGTTTCCATTCACTCATCAACCATAAGAATCTTCAGTTGACAATTAGTTTTCACAATTCTTACCATTGAATGCCCGGTAAAGTGTCTCATCTTTTCGTCTTCCTTTGTGAATTTGGAAAGGCAGACCTGCAACAATTTTTATTAAAGAAATTATGGTGGCAAAACAATAATCCAACGAACCTTGCAGTGACTTTTCTTCATGTGAGTTGCTGTGAAGTGTTTAATAAAATCAGATCGAGTGTTGTATACCTGAAGACAAAAATGATGATTGCTAAATCGGACATCGATCTCCAAGTTCTACAATGCCTCCACCGTATTTCTATCTTACCACTTTCTCGCACATGCCAAATCTCACAGCATCGCAGGTCACTCGCATCAGGGCCGGGTCGCAGGTGTGCTTTCCAAATTGTGCAGTGGACGAAAAGAGCGATGTACAGTACGTGCAGCCTATTAGGTTGTCCATAGTGGTAACTGAAATGATTGTATTTGATGCATTGAAGCAATGAACATCAATGGAGATTTCGCCATGATAGTTGAGCAAGAGGAGACGAAACAGACGCGAGCCACACAGTGCGTGAGAATGGCCAAGAGAATGGTCAGCTATACGGTAAGAGAACGGAAGGCCTAAGCCAGAGACAGAGATAAGTAGGCACTAGGTCGGATGAGAACATTCGGATGATAACCTACTGGATGAGAACCATTTGCATATTCCGTCTATTACGTAACAGTTGTTCTCTCGCCCTCATTAGGTGCTCATCCAGTAGGTTACCATCCGAATGTTCTCATCCGACATATTACCGATAAGTATCAAGGTTGAAAATCCTGACGTGACAAAAATGACGATTGCATAATACAGAGATGTTTCAAATTTACAAATCATGATCAGGAGAAAGCGAACGATCGATAGGAAGGAAAAGGAGAGACTGAATGGTCGAGGATGAAATCGGATGCACCCATAACGTTTACGGGCTCTGACCGTTCCCCAGTCCTAACTGCAACCCTTGCAACTGCTCTGCTTACAGATCGTGCCGGGAGGAGAAACGATAAATGAAGCATTTCACAACAACAAATGCAATAAGGTATCCAAATGTGGAGAAGCTGGGATCGAAGAGTTGGAGAAAAAGTGAAGACTTCTCATTTGCAGACCAGAAGGAAGCACAGCCAGAGGGCAGATGAGGCAAATGAATTGCTTACTACCAAACATTTCGCGTGCTTTTTTCGCGCCTTGCTGACCGATAAGGAAAAGAGAGTGAGTGTGAATTGAAGAAACCCATATTTCGTATTGATACGATCACGCTGTATGTAGATGAACTGAAGGATTCATTCGATAAAATGAGCTAGATACCTTGGCGAACACTGTAACCGCTGCTGATAACGATCTTTGATCATCTTGCGATACATCTGATCCTGAATAAAGTTCTATAGTTCTTCTTCCACAAATAAGCACATTTGCATCCAAATTGCCCTCTCCCTCTCCACTCTCCCTCCTAATCCCCTTCTCTCCTCCACAAAAGCCGCAATTTCCATAGTCAAAGCGAGCGATCGCACGTTTCCTTCTCCATCTCCTCCTCTCCTCCTCCCCTCATTCGCTCGCTACTCGCTCGCCCCGTGTGGCCTCTGCTGCCCTCTCTGCGCCCCCAGAGAGGATCGACCCCGCCCCCTACCATACCCCTTCGCCTACCGTAACCCGTCTGAAGATGGCCGAGACCGGACCCGGCACGCTCGGTGACGACACCGGAGATGACAACCATGAGGTACGGTAGGATACTGTAGCTCCCGGAAAATCGATAATCGATCGATAATCACTGCAGGACGCCGACCTCAAGAAGAACCAGGGCGTCATGGAGTTCTTCGCCGAGCTCAAGGAGGGACCCTCGGTACGGTATTATCGATTGTCTGGCAGCGGGCCAGGACCCTGACTACCGTACCCCAATCGATAATCGTTGCAGAAGATCAAGGAGTGGTTCAAGGAGATCACGAAGAAGCCGCCCCGCTTCGACGCCTTCCTCGCCAACCCGGACAAGAATCGATACCCCAATGTGAGGATACCGTAATCCAATCGCTACAGTAACCCGTTTCCTGTAGAATACTGTTGCCCCGGAAGGCCACCTTAATCTTATCGATACCGTACCGCAATGCCCTCCCTATATAGCAGACTGTCTTCCACTTTCTCATCCACTGATCTGAGACCTATCGTACTCTACACCTACCGTAACCTGCACCTACCGTACTCCTACCGTAACCCACTCCGCCCTGATTCAGGCGGTGCTCTACGATGCGACGCGCGTCAAGCTGAAGCCGAACAAGCCGGACACCACGTCCGACTACATCCACGCCAGCTGGGTGGACTCGTTTGAGAAGAGAAGTCAGTTGGTGATTGGGGGAGGGTACGGTAGGCAACTGTATCCAAGCCAACATTATCGTTTGCTGAGGGCTGCATCCTATCATTCTGGGGTGCTGTATGATTGTTAAAGATCAAAGATCAAAGATCAACGTCCCTCTTTTCCAGAGGGTTACATCCTCTCGCAAGCTCCCTACGACAGTGAGACGGAGTTCGACTTCTGGCGCATGGTCTCGCAGACGAAGCCCTCCCTCATCGTCGTCCTTACGAATATCAAGAAGGTGAAGGAGGCTAAAGATCAAAGATCAAAGACCAAGCTCAGCCCACTTCTCCTTTTGGTCACCGTACTGTTGTGTGGCTTACAATAGGGTTACTGTAGCTTTGGTTACTGACCAAGCCGTCCCTCATCGCCGTCCTCACCAATATCAAGAACGGAGAGCAGGGATCAAAGATCAAAGAGCAGGCTCCGCCCACTCTCAAGCTCCGCTCACTTTTGGCATGAGCGTTGTTTTATTGAACAAAGATCAAAGATCAAGCACCGACAACTTCTCCTATGGTCTACTCTGTGTGCTGGAGTGTGGCTTACTATAGGGTCACGATAGCTCTAGTTACTGTAGATATCGATTGCAGGGCGACACGAACTTCATTCGCCAGTTCTGGCCCAACCAGCAGGAGCTCAAGGACTTTGGCTTCATTCGCGTCAAGTGCGAGGAGTTTGATGAGGTACGGTAGGCGTACGGTATCGATCGATACTCCCTGACTTCAGGCGCGCGACCACGATCGCTACGACCTCACGGTGGACCTGCACGACAAGGTATACGGCAGCGAGGGGATACGGTAGTCGATCAATCGATAATCAATCGATAATCGATTGCCAGACGGTCAACTCGCCGCCGCTGCTCGCCTACTCGGCGTGGGAGGACGACAAGCACCTGCCCGCCAACCTGCTCGAGTTCAGGGCCACGGTACGGTAGTGGTACGGTAGGGGTACGGTAGTTTGTTACGGTAGGATACGGTAGAGTACGGTAGATTACGGTACTTGGTTACTGTGGAACAGGGTTGCAGGTTCGGGTTCGGTGTTCCCGAACCCCCGTCATTTCTTTCCCTCTCATTCGAGCACGTGCTCTTTGAGAGAGAAGGAGAGATCAAAACCGACACAAAGCCGACTCGAAGTCGGCTTTGAGTCGGTTTTGACCTCGTGATCTACCTCTCCCCTCTCTGCGTCTCTCGTTTCCTCGCGCGCTCTCTCTCTCGCCTCTAGCCTCCTCTCTCCCTCGGCCTCAAGAGGTCAAAGCCGACTCAAAGCCGACTCAAAGCCGACATCGAGTCGGTTTTGTGTCGGCTTTGACCTCTCCTACTCCCTCTTCTCGGACGTGCGCTTGCATACGTGCGGGAGGGAACGAGAGGCTGGTAAACCCGAAACCGAAACCGAACCGGCAACCCTACTGTGGAATACGATAGTGACCCAATCGATATTCGCAGATGAAGATCGCGCTGCGCAAGGTGGAGGCGCGTCCGAAGCCGCCCGCCGTCGACTCGCCCGTCCTGCTCGTGTGCCCGTCGGGTAATCGATAACCTGAGGAGTACCGTAGTCCTAGAGTAATATGGCTTGACCACAGAACGCCTACAGTGGCCATCGGGTAATCGATAACCTACCGTAGTCCGTAAGAGTACCGTAGTCAGTAATCTGCTACGACTACGGTACTCATAAAGTGTGACTAAGTAATCGATAGTCTACCGTAGCCTGAGGAGTACCGTACCCTCTAATCGATACCGTGACCTCTCTTCCGCTCAGGAGTCCATCGTGCGGGCACGTTCGCCGGCCTCGACATCGTGCTGGACCGCATCTCGGCCGAGCGCAAGGTAATTTTTGGTCTTTGATCTTTGATCCTTGTTCTTTGATCCTTGATCTTTCATCTATCTCAGGTCGGTCTCGCCGAGACGGTCTCCATCATGCGCACGCAGCGATTCGGGTAAGAGAAGGGGCGTGGTCTTTGATCTTTGATCTCTGATCTTTCCAGTGTCTTCTCGATGTTCGGTCACTACCAGACGGTGGCCGACATCATTGTCCGCCACGCGGTGAGTTTGGACCGGGGTACGGTAGAGGTTACGGTACTGTAGGTTACTGTAGTGAATGGATTGATTATTCTCTACTGTTTGGGTACGGTAGGGATACTGTATGGTTAGGGTACTCTAGGTTACTGGAGGAAATCGATTAGTTACCGTATCTCTCTACAGGTCTCCTGCAACATCGTTAATCCCGACGCGTTGCTGGGCAAATCGTAGAGGAGCAGCAAGACTCCGCCCATTTGGCCCTTGGCCACGCCCCCTTGGCTCCGCCCCCTCCCCTAGCCACGCCGCCCCACAAAGATGGCTAGTGAAGTCTCATCATTAAAAGATAAAAGTGCTGGTGGCTTTGCGTGTTTGCGAGTTGATTGCATTGCAAGAAAAGTAGAGAAAATTCTCCTTCTACCGTAACCATTGGAAATTACATTTCGAAATTGCGCCAGTTTGCAGTATACTGTATTTGTCAAATATTGACTATCGTTGACGCTAAACTTGATTGTTTTGCTGAATCTTTCTTTCTTTGATGCCGTTTATGCTTGTTTGTGTGTTCCTTTGGCGTTGGGGCTAGAATCGAATGTATGTAATGATTTGCACTTCCGATCACAACCATTTTGGAATAGTGTCGCAACTTTTTTACTTGCTTTCACTTGCTTGCTCGAGCTTTGTTTGCCGTCTAAGTCGAGTTCTAGTGTCCTTGGTTATCATGCTCGTCCTCCTTCACTAATTTATTCGAGTAGTGTAATATTTCTCGTCGCCGTCAGTTGGTTATCGTGTTATTATCAGTATTTATCGTTGCGTTTCAAGTCTTCCCTTTTCATTATGGCGTTTATAGCACCCAAAGCATTATCACAGCGACCAATATATTTCCAGAACCTTCCTAAATGGCTTATTCCCAGCAAGAGTGGGATCGACTCCAGCAGGAGACTCGGAGTCAAGCTCGCACGGTACACATATAAATTTACAATTGTATTTGTTATTGTTTCTTGTTAAAGACCGTTTGGTTACTCTTGCTTATATTGGGCAATACGATCTCCGTGCTAGGGTGTATATATGCGTGTCTTTTGATCAAGTTTAGCCATGTTCTCCTCACTAACTTCTGCTAGAATATTGAACTTTCGCTTTGATTTGTTATCTAGAATAGTCGTGATCAAATTCTTTCACCGTTTCTGACATTAATATAAAGTATGTTTAACAACAAATGCTTTCAGATTATTGAATTGGATACATTGCTTGGTTCGAAGCTTGAAGTTATCGAGGCGAAGGATGTCAAGGTTAGCTTTACTTATTTATTTGATTATTTTATTCTTAATTTTAAACTTGAAAGTGAATTAGTTAACTGCAGTGATTGTGCACAATCTGCATATTTATTCATAATGATCTCCTATTTTGTAGATTGCTGAACAGGAGAAGTTGATCAACTCGCTTATCAAGAATAACGAGGTATTTTTTAATTCTTTTTTAAATATTGACCACTCGTACTTTAAAGTCACTGGCAGAGGCAATGAAGCTGCTGGGAGAAACAAAGAAGGGGAAGGGAGAAGTAAGCTTATTTCTTTAATTATTATTTGTTTCATTTTCTGCTACGATATTGTCTGTGAATCTTGAAATATGATCAAAACGGGAGAACATATATTTGCGATTTGCAGTTGGATAGCTCGCAGCTGGAGATTGAACGACTCAAGCAAGAAAATGCGCAGTACAAGGTACTTATTTCTTTTTTACCGTTATAATCTGCGATTAGATTATATCGATTATATCATAAGAGGGTATAATTATATGAATACAATTGCAGAAAGATCTCGATTCGGTTACGGAAACGATGAAGTTCGCGCTGGCTGCCAAGAACAAGAAGGTCAATTAATTAAATAATTCTAAATGGAGAATTTTTTTTCAGATTTGCGAGTTGGAGACTGAACTTGAATCGATGAAGTCAACTCCTCAGGCTGTTGTTGATGCGAAGGATGTCAAGGTTAGCCTTCACATTTTTATTCACTTGAATTGATTTATTTTCCAGATTGCCGAGCTGGTGAAAGTAGTGAGTGCTCTCGTCGAGAATAATGAGGTACATTGAATAAATAATATATTTGTTTCGTTAAATATTTCAGTCGCTCACCAAGTCATACGAGGTGCTGGGAGAAACGAAGAAGAAGGATAATGCAGCGGTTTGTTTGCTTGATCATTATCATCAACATATTGTGTTTGAATTATCAAGGCCTTCGCTTTAAAATGTACGTACATTTTCGATTAGCTGAATAACGGTTTAAACCTGTGAATGCTGTTCTGATTATATATAATATACATTTTAACGTGTTTATTTGGAAGGTGTCGACTCTTTCCGTCCCTGTGACTTCGTCGATGGGAGTGGGGCGGGGACAGCAATCGCAGCAGTCGGGATATTTCTTTCAACAGGTACTGTACTGCAAAAAGCGTATCTTTTTTTATTGTAAATTGCACATTCTAATATTGCTGTCATGACAAGTATGCCTTATACTATGCGTGAACGGATTAGCCTAATGTTATGGGAAGCCAAAGGAAAATTAACGCTCCCTCCATTAATACACGTTCGAGTGACTCAGACTCGCATAGTCGGGGAGAAGAGAAGAGACGTGGTGAATGGTTCGATTGATATTTGTAGATGGTGAAATCACCACAATTCCTACCCAGGTGGCCGGTAGAGTTCCTGCGTACGTCGACCCCTTCGATCGTCTTCCTCAACCAATGGTGAGCTAACAGCTCTGTGCGAGAAGTGAGGCGGGGAATGAGAAGAGTAGGGATAGAATACTCTAATGTGAATGGCTGGGCCAAAAAGTACAGAAGTGCCGGCTAACATTTGCTAGGGGGAGGGGGTGGGGAGGAGAGCCCCGCAAAAGCCAGAAAGTTTCGAATCAGGGAAGGCGCGAATTTGTCTAGTATGTTGCTTCGGAAGTCCCCAAAATTAATCTTTCTTCCTTTCTAGACCTGATGACCTAGCTGGTTATTAGCCCATCATCGTTCATATATTCCTATCCAGGTGACCGATAGAGTTCCCGCGTACGTCGATCCCTTTGATCGTCTTCATCAACAGAATCAGCAGCCGGTGCAGCGCATTCCTATCGGAGGAATTGCGCCGAATGCTGCGGCAGCAGGTCTCGCTGGTGCTTCGAGCGGTTCGGGATTCGGATTTGGAGGCAAGATCTGATCTATAAAAAAGCTTTCCTCTTTTTTGGCTTGGAATAACAGGCTTATGCTCTTTTCTCTGCTTTGATACTTATCCCTCCCCTAAACATTATCGTTCCCTCTTCTCTCGTATTACTCAGTACACTCAATGACTAGAGAAACAGACAAATCAATTTCTGAGCTCGATAATGCACGAATGCCTATTTTTGAGGTGATGACGGTCAACAGAATGGCAATCGAATGGCGACGGCGCGCGGATGGGGAGGTGAGCAGACGAGGCAGGATAAGATCAACTATGGGTTTTGGGACTGGGGGTTTTGACGTTTTTAGAGGTAAAAATCACTATTAGCACATACAATACATTTTATCAGCGTTATGATTCGCTGGTAACATCATTGGCATTTGGCAATAAATGTAATCAACGAATGTTTCTCAGGCAGTGGATCCTTCTAAGAGACTGCTATCACCTGTTATCTCAATCCCTAAATTCATTCGATTTTGTGTAGAGTATTCTCTTCGTTAGACTTGCGTTACTTTTCCGATTTGTTACGACCTGCCGACTATCAGAAGTTATAATGCTATTTCGTTGTTGTGTTTACTCATTGCAATAGTGCTCTCGTTGCATTTCTTCTCCGAGTTCTTGTCTGAAGTTTCACCAGTTTATACAGTGCATTCATCGTCAATTGTTATTTCCATTGTTGTTGCTGAAGTAAAGTTGTTGTTCGAAAATATGCATATTTCGAGTTGGTGAAACAGGTTTCATTCCTGTTCCTTACCTAGCAATGTTCCTATTGAGAAAATTATTGAGAATATGTAAACTTCAAAGTGTCCAGATGAATAATTCACAGTCGGATTTGGAGCAACTCCGGCAAGAGAATGCGCAATACAAGGTGCCGCTATATTTTTGTTGTTATTTAAAATCATGAATATTTGTTTTAATTTGGATGCACAAATATTGTTAGTGGCATTATATCTTGATTTTGCTAAATAATATTTTATATCTTTACAGAAGGATCTCGCAGCGATGGGAGCAACGCTAAATTTCGCCTTTGCTGCTAATTCTATGGCGGATTTTGAGCGAGTCAAGAAAGAGAATGCGCAATACAAGGTACATATCGTATTTTCATTTGCTGATTACGCGTTTGCCCACTGATATATAAATATTTCAAACGACGTAGAATGGGAGGAACGTGGAAAACTACTAACGTCGTATTCTCTTCAGAAGGAGCAGAGGTCAACGGCGATTACGATGAAGGTCGCGCTGGCTGCCAAGAACAAGAAGGCTAATTAATTATTTATTTCAAATTTATTTCTTATTTGCAGATTGGAGAATTGGAGGCTGAACTCAATAATGTCCGTGAATCGAAGTCCTCTCTGAATGCAGTGATTAAGGCCAAGGATGTCAAGGTTACGTATTAATTCTTTTTTTAAAATTCAATAACTGTTTAGATTGGCGTATTAGAGGCTGAACTCAAGGCTAAAGATATCAAGGTAAACATATTTGTTTGTACTCGTGCTTGCCTGTATGATATTGAATGACACATTATACCATTTTCTGCAGATTCATTTGCATTAAATGAAAATCACTGAAATTCAGAAATATTTAAATTTAGACTTCCGGGAAGACGATTAGAGCAAGATTCACGGGAATTTCGAAGCTTTCCGGCACAAATGTTCACTCTCATCCGATTTCAATTGCTGGATATAATTGGTCAGTATTTTATTTCTGCTGGCTCTCATTGCTTCGAAAATATTGATCTCAAAATATTTTAGGAGTATTTTTGTCAACAAGAAACGTGGCTATCTCGGCATTTTCCTGAGAGCAGAGAAGGATGATGATGATGATGATGATGATGATGATGATGATGATGATGATGATGATGATGAGTTAGTGTTAATTTTATATAGCCAAATAGCGCATTATTCAGATGGGCTTGCTCCGCATTCACCGAACTTCGATTGGTCTCCCACGAGTCAAAAGAAATATTTCATTCCAAGCCAAACTATGATAAATCCTCGAGTCTCTTCAGCCGTAAGGAAGGCTGGGGATATGACGATTTCATTTCGTTCAAGGTTTGTGGAGCTTCAAAAGAATGATAAGTTGAACATTTACCTTGGATCTATTCGATGAGGAGAAGGGATATGTCAAGGACGATTCGATTATTGTTGCTGTTGTTATCGATGTTTTTCCTTCCGTTTAAGATGCCTGTCTCGGTGCTAACTTTTAATTTACTTACTTGCTTTTCTCCAAGTTGTAATCCGAAGTCTCTCTACGTTGCACTGTTTATTCATCGTCTATTTTTATTTCCATTGTTGTTACTGAAGTGAAGTTATTGCTCAAATATGAAATCGTTTTTTGAATTCCAAGAATCGGGTTTGATTCCTGATTGTTACCTTTGCAGTCATGAATTTCAAATATTAGAGTTCCCTTTATCGCCATAAGTACTTACTTGAAGCACTAAAAAAATTGGTGAAGATGGATAATGCACCGTCGGTGTTGGAGCGACTCCAGAAGGAGGTTGAGCAGTACAAGGTACCGTGTCATTAAATTGCATTTTTGTAGGTATTTTTCTAACGATGTGTGCAAAACTGAATACGCTACTAGAGATTCCGACGATTGGTTGAATTATTAAATTAGTTTTAATTAGTCGTATTTTTTGCAGAAGGAACTCGCTTCAATGGGGGCAACGCTGAATTTCGCGCTCTCTGCCAATTCTATAGTGGATTTTGAACGAATCAAGCAAGAGAATGCGCAATACAAGGTATTTTTCGATTTTTCGTTAGCTTTGTACGATTTTGCCCACTGACATATGTTAGAAAATAATTATGTTGAATCAGACGAAGTAGAATGGGTGGAGCATGGAAAAATAATAGCGTCGTATTTTCTTCAGAAGGAACAGAAGTCGACGGCGATTACTATGAAAGTCGCGCTGGCTGCCAAGAACAAGAAGGTTACCTAACTTACCATAATGAACGAACTAAAATGTTCACTCATTACAGATTAGAGAATTGGAGGCTGAACTCGAGTCGAAAACGGAGGATAATAATGCAAAGGACGATAAGGTTATGATGAGTGAAAAATTTATTAAAATTTAATTGCTGTTCAGATTGGCGAATTAGAAGCTGAACTCAGAGCGAAAGATGTCAAGGTAAATATATTTGTTTTGGATGTTTTTCTGATAATTTTTTTTTTAAGTGAAATCTCCGAGTTCATTCAATTCCACTGATTCTTTTGCATTACAATGAAACTAAACGAGCTTCAGTAATATTTAAATTAAGACCACCGATAAGACTATTCGAGCAAGATTCACGGGAATTTCGAAGCTTTCCAACCTCTGGTTCCGCGGAGTAATATTACTATAAGCGCAAGGTAACTAGAAAGTAAGGAAAAAAAGTATGCTACCAGATTATCCATGGTAATTTGACCCATTCGCAACAGTAATTTTACCCTGTACTTGCGCAACTTACTTACTACTTACTTTTTCACTTGCTCGCTCTTATTTGTTTGTATGCAGGAAGTAATTTCTTTCTTACTTTCTCGTTAGTTTCAAATAATTTTTCATTCGCTTTTACTCTACTTTCTCTTTACTTTTTCATTCCTTTCTGCTTTTGTGTAGTGCCATCGTGGTTTTAATTTAATTTAATTTTTCTTTCTCTTCGGCAAGACAAAAAGAGAACAGTTAAGCGTCACATAGCAAAAAAAAAGTACAATTTAGTCTTCCAAATACTTCTAACTGCTTCAAGTGCTAATTAGAAGGGCCAATTACAACGTAATAACGGACCATCGCCAATTCGGATATGAAACAACATGATTCTAACGCGATTTCAAAACAAGTAGAAACAGACAACAAATGGAGGTAACTTGGAAACTAGAATGCGTTTCTAGAGAATTAGTGGGTTATGCTAGAGAAGATGACATCAAATGCAGAAATGGCTTAAGGAAAATAGGCATATA
>LS519768.1:28736-71633 GCA_900490845.1 Pristionchus japonicus | reverse complement strand
GATGAATTCATCATTTACATATCACGTGGTGGTCCCTACATGCATTCTATTGGAAAGAACTTACTGTGTAATTGGCGAGGAGTAGGCAAGGCGAGAAAGAGAAGGGATAAATCGACTGACTGAAATATAGAAACTCCCCTAGGCAATTGAAAAAAAACTCCTCTAGATTAGAGCGTTGCATGCCAAAAGTTGTTCCCACAGGTCCCCAAAATACAATTTAAATTTTTAAAACAAACACATTCCTGAGCTACAGCTGGTCAAAGGTGGTCCCTTCGGTGGTTTTTCGCAAAACTCAAAAATGAGATTTCAACTTTCGCAGGAAGACACTGTGGGATTGTCGACAGCCTACTAGCATACCTGCTGTTGCTGCGGCTGCCCCTCTGCAGCCATGCTAATATCATATCGAGTAATGACCTGAAATGATTGATCTTAGTGGGGCGAAATGACTGTAGACGTTGCTGCTAAACACTGTTCGATTATTCGCAGGAAGAGTGATTAAATTTGAAGTATACATACCTGATTCTGCTGCAGGACGCGGTGCATTACCCTGCAAGAATCAATTGAGGAATGCCACTGTCTCTCCGGTCGATAATTGAGACCGTGGGCGTAAAGCTACATGAAGAAGCGCATCGCTCGCCTAGGGTATCATTAAATGGAATGCACAACGTTTTTTTTGGTTCTTTCTCAGTGTCTTTCTCAGTGTCCATGCAGGTTAAAGGGTCTCACCTCCGTGTGTTGTGTGTTCACCGACACCGGTGAAAGAATCGATTTCCACTCATGAACTATTTTCTCATCGTAGAGAGAGGGTGTGTAGGTCCCTGGAAATTATATGTCTCACTACACTTGAAAAAAACGGTTAATAGCATGGAACAGTTCACGAAGGTTTCAATCAATATCTGAATCAAACGGTTCGATTTTCAGAATGAGGGGGGGGGAAACGTCAATCCTCTAACAACGAACGGGCTCAATGATGATTTGCGCAATAGAATGAATCTCTGGGCTTCAAAAAGACGTTGTGATACTTGACTCATCATCACTCTTACACAACGGAAGGGTTGGCAAGAAATAGCTCTCTGACCAGAGAGAGAATGTGCGAAATAAAGAGACAATTTCTCGCGAAATCTACACCCCCTCCCCCTTTCCTATTCCCATTTACACTCTTTTGTCATCGAAAAATGGATGGCAAAGTGGAGAATCTTTTCTTGGATCTCTTCTGGGAATATGTAATCATGAGAGCTGAGAATGAGAACTGGTAGAATGAGAATCAGGCAAAGAGTGTTGGGTTGGATCAATGAGTACCTTTGTCTCTCTCTTTCCCTGCCATTAAACATGGTGCCTAAAGATCAAAGGCCCTGAGTCATTTGAAAAAGCGACACATTGTCGCAGAGCATGCAGACATCTTTCTTTATTGTCCGAAATGACCAAACCTCAAAGAATGATTGCCTTTACTGAACCTTCTGAATCTTTATCGATTGGCAGACTATTTACCACATCAGTAAATCATGGATTGGGGAAAAGAATACATATTTTGATCATCTGTAACGACAAGTAATAATGAATAATCTAATAATTCAATCATAAACGAAAAATCTTGGCCTGGCTCCGGCGATCCTGCTGATTCGGTTGTGGTTCCGAGAAGACCATCCTCGGTGTTGTCGACGCATGCTAGCATAGGGATATCGCAATGAGTAAGGACGAAAAACTGGCTAATCGCTAGCCCTATACTATCACCATTTATGCAAAAAAACGCCGCACCAAGACTACTCAGAAGCAGAACGGCTGAGAATACCGTAACACAATCGAGAAAAATAGTGAAATCATCGTTTCACTGAGTCAAGCAAAAAAAAAGATTCAAAAAATAGAATCGGCAAAAGCAACACCAAAACACCGAGCCAACCTGCTTGTATCCCAACTCGTCCGCTCGAACAGCCATTTCGATATTTGCGGCCTTGCCTTGCCTGTGCTTGTTCTTCCTCTCCGCCGATGCCGCATCCATCTAAAACAGTGAAAGTGTCACACAGTGACGGAAGGATAATAACGCAGCCACCTTTGCAATGTAATCCTTGGTATCCATTGTGTCTTTACTCAGTTTCCATACAGGATAGAGGATCTCACCTCAGTGTATTTAATGTTCACCGGCATCGGCGAATTAATCGATTTACTGTCGAGAAAGATTTTGTCATAGTAGAAAGAGAGTGTGTAGATCCCTGGAAATTATGAACCACTTTTGCCCTCGAAACGTTTCTTCACAGAGGGAATAAGATAACGGTCATGGAGTGACGCGAAGTCGTATGAAATTCGTGCAACGCACTAGCGAAATTGAAATACGGGTTGTAGATGATAGAAAACCCTATGGGAAAAATTCGGACCAAAAAGTACAGAAGTGTCACGGAACGATTGCAAAAATGAGGGGAGAAAACGCCAATCCTCTAACAACGAATGGGCTCAATGATGATTTGCGCAATAGATTGATCAATCTCTCGGCTGTCAAAAGACGTTGTGATGCTTGACTCATCATCTCTCTTACACTACGGAAGGCTTGGCAAGAAATAGATCTCTGGCCGGCGAGAGACTGGTCAAAATGAAGAGACTATTTCTTGCGAAACCATCCCCAATCAACACCCCTCTCATCCAATCTCTTTTCACACTTTTCTTCCATCGAATAGTCGGTTGGTTCGCCTGATAAGAATTTGACTCAGGAATAGCAAAGAAGTTTCGTAACGAGGCAAGATCAGAGAAGTCCACTACTTTCTCGTGTTATATCATCGTCCAGTGAGAAGCGAGGAAGGGAGGGGAGATTGAGTGAGAAGGAGCAATACCAGGATATTTTCCAAATCGGTTTGTGAGAAAAATCGAATAGGTCAGGGCACGTTCAAAAGGCGATGAGCAGCCTATAGTCTCGGAACATCAACATGGCCGTCGAAAATTAACAGTTTATAGTACAAAGCATGCTGTACACGCGATTTGAACCTGGCTTCGAACAGTCAAACAGCATTTATCGTACGGCAGGGAGTTATTTACGAAAGTACAAAATGAAATGGCGGGAGGAATAGAAGAGAAACAATGTCCGTCATGGAAGAGAAAGGGCAAGATGGGAAAGATTGTTTACATCTTGAAGACGAGAATCGGCTGGATGAGAATCTGTAGAATCGGCGGGAGAGACCTTCTGCAAGTGTTCATTATTTTCACTGTTTATGGGGCGACTAGCTTTCTCACCTAGCGACGGTTGGAGATGGCTTTGAGTGGAGAGGAGGAAGGCGGAGGAGGACCGACAGGAGGAGGCAGAGAGGGTCGTGAGAGAGGCGAGAGCTGCAGAGCGGCGCAGGCGGGTGACAGATCGCCACCCGGATTGGACCGTGGACTCCACTCCTCTCCGCCACTCCGGGTCCACGGTCCAATCCGGGTGGCGATCTGCCACCCGCCTGCGTCGCTCTGCAGCTCTCGCCTCTCTCACGACCCTCGCTGCCTCCTCCTGTCGGTCCTCCTCCGCCTTCCTCCTCTCCACCGCTTCTCTTAACGCCTCATCTACTCGACGTCTCCTGTCCTCGGACGAGCATCTTCTTCCTCTGCGATCTTTCCTGCTGTCTCTGCATTCGCTCGAGCCTCTCTCTGAACCGGGGTCATTTGATGAAAGAAAAGCAATCAGTCACCATACCAGCGCGGATCGGATGTTTCACACAGTGATAGACAAGTGAAGACAGTGACACAATAGGGCATCCACCTTTGTTCAACCCATTCTTCTTAAAATATTGCCCTTTTGCGCAAACGGTTCAGTTCTTTGTTTAGGTATGAAATAATGGAGGGTAAAGGGGTCTGCGAAAGAGTTAGTGGAATGTAATTCTTAATGTCTAATATGTATTTGCTCTGTTTCCAAACAGGTTGAAGGGTCTCACCTCAGTGGGTTGAATGTTCACCGAAACCGGCGAAATAATCGATATCCATTCAATAACGAATTCCTCATCGTAGAGAGAAGGTATGTAGATCCCTGGAAATTATGGCCTTCTCTGACACTCGAAACCAATGGTTTATGCACGAAGGGAAGTAGGGAAGCAAGGGAAGGAATACGAAGGTTAGAATCAACATGCTAATTCGGAAGGAGGTAACGAGGTGAGGGAACGCCAATTGCCTAACAACGAACGGGATACATTGATCAGCGGCAAAACATTGTGGCATTTGATTCATCGCCACTCTGTCGAATGTTACACTACGGAAGGCTTGGCGAGAAATAGCTCTCTGGCCAGAGAGAGAATGTGCAAAATGAAGAGACTGTTTCTTGCGAAACCATCCGCAATCCTCTTTCTTTCCTATATATTTTTTACACTCTTCTTCCATCGAACTATCGGTTGGTGAAAATGTTGGATCTCTTCTGGAAACAAATGATCGTCTATGAGTGGGTGCCGGGGCAAATTCGCAATGTTGTTTAGCTGAACTCAGAGAAATCCTCATAGTGAAAGAACTTATGTTATCGTTCTATTGCACGATTAAATGTTAATGGGATGAGCAAAAACAATCCAAAATTAGCGCTGGCTACACCAAACAATTGAAGCCTCTCGATTTGCGGAGTTGTAGAGTAGTCTGATCGTCGATCTTCTTACAGAACATAAACGCGGTTGCACTGAAATCGTCCAAAATCAGATCATTTAAAGAGGAACTAGGTCGGATGAGAACCCTCGTATGACAACCGACTAGATGATAACCATTTGCATATTCCGTCTATTACATGACTCTTCTCTCTCGTCTTCATTAGGTTCTCATCGACCTAGTTACATTCAAAATGCTCACCCATTGTTCCCAAAAGACGCTCTTAGAAAGATTCCATGAGGCACTAAATCTGCAGCCAGATCCGACCATTCCTGCCCTGTCATTCGCAAGAATCGATCGGGTTCGCGATAGTTGCTCTCGTAAATATCGAGTTTGACTCCAAGCGATGATAATTGGAGTATGAAGTTGCCTGCAATTCATTGTAGATAATAATTTGAAATCTTTAAGTTATTATCTATAAGCCACAGTGTTCTGGACACCATTGTTCTCGACAGAGAAGTGATGGACAAATGATACGTTTCCCGCCTATGCAAATTATTCAAAAGTAGCTGGGAGAGATATCCCTCCTCTCCCTCACCCTTGCAGTTCGATTCATGCAAGTCGATGCAAATCGAGAACTCTGTGAAACTGTCCGGGAGACTCACGTAAGTCCACGGAATCTTCGCAATCTTTGACAGTTATGTGTACATGCCGAATTTCGTGGGATCGGCACAGCTCGACTATGCGAGTCCTTGAAAACATTGAATCGATCAGGACGAATTGAAACTCTAAGAAACTCACATTGTTCGATCATTCAGTCTGTATTCGCAGACTTCCAGTTGATTTATTTGAATTCCATTCAAGGTGCTCAATGCATCGTTTAATATTTGATCGCCGTTACGAGCCATTTCGAAATAGTCCATCTTCAGGGTTTCTACATACGAAAAAGATTCGAAGAATTGCTTCAGTTTCGGGCGTGCTCTGTTCATTTTTCTTCTCATCCACCGATCAATGGCCGGTCCGAACAGGTAGCACAGAATCAGAGCAATCAAGCTCTCGCGTATAACAGGACTACACGAATTCGCAATTACAACCGCAAATAGAGCCACGATGGCGAAATCATAGGGGTTGCATTCGTCGGTGACCCGCAGAAGGCCGGAACAAACTTCGACTGCGTTCTAAAATTTATTAGGCATTACTTAGGCCATTCAGACTGATCAAGGATCCGCAAAGTATCCATGAAATGTGTCACCATCAGAACCCTTCCGTAAATGTATCCATTCAATGACAAGGGCAACTCACACCATCATGTATATTGAACACGGTGAGCCAATCGCCCACTCCCACTTCGCTCGAGTAGTTTGCAGGCAGAATTGCGCACATGCTCAAGCATTCGCTCTCTTTTTTATACTGCTCTCGACCTTTTGCGTCCTCTCGATAATCAGCCGGAAATCCACCCGGATAAAAGTAAACGCGCTCCAGGGGAATGATGATTGGTCGAAATTCGAGGACGAGCGCGTTCCATAAGGGAGCGATCTGAAGTATATTATTAACAAGAAAATTTTCAAGCAAAATTATGTTGAAAATTGAGAAAAATCTCACGTATCGCATATTGCTAACTGCATGAGCATCCATTTGTATGATAATTCTGACAATGTCGGGAGGCAGGGTTGCGAGGTTCATTGAAGAGTCCGTGATTAGATGGTAACTTCTTATTTGAAGTGAACAAAATGAAGAGTCAATAACAATTTGAAAAAAATGAGCACTCGAAAAAAAGACGCGTCGCTTCTTGCGCAATTTGTTGACCGCTTGATTTTTATTATTTGGAAATTTAAACTAAGTATTTTTTAATAATAATCTTCAGAGTGCAACATGAAGCGAGTTAAAAAATGGATATCGAATACCGTTTGCAAACGATCGCTGGTGCACGTAGAGCAAGAAGCAACGCCTCAGGTATCATTCTTTTTTTAAGTTTAATTTGTCGGCGCAAAATGCTGTTGTTTATGATGTTGTTGTACTGATTTTTTCTCAGCGTACTATGCTGGACCTTCCGAATGAAATTCTCTCGATTATCTTCTCATATCTTTCTACGGAGGATCGACAGCCACTATCTCTCGTGTGCAAAAGAATCCGTTCTGCCGACTTACTGCTTGGAAATCGTTCTTTCAAAACTATCGCGATTTCGATGGTGCGGCAGATTTGAGCCATTTCCGTGCCACTTCCCCTGTTAGGGTTTTCTGGTACTAGAAGGGATGAGAACAGTCGGATGAGAACGCACCTGATGAAAGCGAGAGCACAACTGTTATGTAATAGACGGAATATGGAAATGATGCTCATCCAGTCGGTTCTCATCCGACATTGTTCCGGTTTTTTAAAGCTGATTTTTCAGAAGGATGGCAAGGATGGAATCGAGGCCGAAACGCACTCCGGGAACCTGTATTACTTCGAGACATCACAAGACGGCTCATTTGATCTGGCCATGGATCTTAACACATTCTTTCGAGGGGCAGCCACAGCAAGCCTCAGATTTTTTGTGCGTCGAGAAAAGTAAAATAATGTGAAAGATCGTCATTTCAGGTGGCAGATGGAAGAGGAGCCGATATATCTCCCACTCTTCTTTCACTCGTAAATTTGTTCTTTGTTACGACGTTCTCAATGAACTTCTTCTACTGTCCCTCTGATTTCTCAGCGTTGTTATTAACGTATGTTTTCTTTTCAAATATTTTTAGTTATTTTCGTTTTGCTCGTGCGTTCAAGTCACAGTAATTCAGGCTCCTCAAGAATATGAAGAACAAAAATAATTTTAAAAATATATATTTATATTATGAGTCTCTAAGAGGACAAAATGTCCCGCGACTGCTAGAGGCTCTAGACTATCTCCCGCAAGTGGACATGTTCGCTGTCCGAGCGATAGAAAAAGACATGTCAATCGTGAGTGAAAAATACTATGTTTCCTCCATATTGTACGAGATATTATGACTCTTATAACATACAGTACCGTTTAAAAGTTTAGCAACAAATTTCACATCATCATAACTTTCTTGAAAATGAAGATAGAGACCCACGGTCGGGAGCGTTGGATAGGTAAACCATAGGAGAATAAGGTCATATGGTGTATGAATACAGGTTCATCTAAACTCATTCGCTGCAAATTTTTTGCTGAGGTGTGGTCGTAAGTATTTTATTGAACCTCGGAGGATTTAGCCCAGAAGCTCAAACGTTCTGTGATGGTAGAACAACCATTGGTCTGCACGATCCACCTTATGACCCTTTGCAGGCATTTCGCAATAGCGAGTAGGAATTATTTTCCGACACCTCCCATTTTTTTTCAAAATTATGTAAGTTCCGTCTTAGGTGACCCACAGCCACCAAACTTGGCATGTAGCATCAATGTGTGGTCCAGTTGATTTGTGCCAAGTTTGGGACGGATCGGATGCTTGGTTCGTGAATTCAACTTTTTACGTGAACTCATTTTGCCCCCACCAGGAACTAGCCGCTCCGTGATGGGAAAATTCTGATTTCGTGCAGTATGGTAGCAAAACCTCTTATGAGGAAGTACGTTAAATTTAAAAGTCGGGCGATCACTTTCCCGTGTTTTACAGCTGCAAATCTGACGCGAGTCATATCGAAAAAAGTAACAAATTCAAAAACACATGTGCGAGAACTTTGACATATCTCTCCTTAAACGTGCAAATCTTATTCGCAGTGTCATTTCATGAGATGTGAGGGCCTTTGGTGTTTTTTCAACAGACAATTTTGACGTTTCGGAGACATCTGTTTCGACACAGTTCACAGTTTTGTGAAATTTCCCACTGTGACTTCAGCCAGATTTGCAGCTGTAAAACACGGGAAAGTGATCGCCCGACTTTTAATTTTAACATACTTCCTCACAAGAGGTTTTGCTACCACACTGCACGAAATTAGATTTTTCCCTTCACGGAGCGGCTAGTTCCTGGTGGGGGCAAAATGAGTTCACGTAAAAAGTTGAATTCACGAACCAAGCATCCGATCCGGCCCAAACTTGGCACAAAATCAACTGGAACACACATTGATGCTACATGCCAAGTTTGGTGGCTGTGGGTCACCTAAGACGGAACTTACATCATTTTGAAAAAAATTGGGAGGTGTCGGAAAATAATTCCTACTCGCTATTGCGAAATGCCTGCAAAGGGTCATAAGGTGGATCGTGAAGATCAATGGTTGTTCTACCATCACAGAACGTTTGAGCTTCTGGGCAAAATCCTCCGAGGTTCAATAAAATACTTACGACCACACCACAGCAGAAAATTTGCAGCGAATGAGTCTAGAGGAACCTGTACTCACACACCATATGACCTTATTCTCCTATGGTTTACCTATCCAACGCTCCCGACCGTGGGTCTCTATCTTCATTTTCAAGAAAGTTATGACGATGTGAAATTTGTTGCTAAACTTTTGAACGGTACTGTATTTGCCCCAATTACAATATGACGCTGGTTGCGTAATATTCTAGCAATGCATTGCATTGCCTGGAACAGCGAAAATACGAAAAGTTGAGAAAACGGCTTCTCGAGGGTGCTTATCACGGGAGTCAACTTTATTTCGAACCAACTTGACCGGTTGGGTCATGCTGCAGTCATGCACCATCGGATGCGCTTAGTTAGTTTCCTTTTTGCCTGGTATTCGAAAACAAATTGTGGAATCAACCTAATCATTTCATTTAACAACTTTTTTCGATGCAATTGTGTTCCAATTCACAAAATAGTCCTACATTTCAAATTTCAAGTAAAAAAAAAAGAAAAGTTATGCGCAAAAATGTAGTTGCAGCATGACCCAACAGGTCAAGTTGGTTCGAAATGAAGTTGACTCCCGTGATAAACACCCTCGAGAAGCCGTTTTCAAAACTTTTCCTACTTTCGCTGTTCCAGACCTTGTTTGGTTATTAGGCAACCAGCGTCATATCAAACCAGCACTTCTTTATTAAATTGCAGAGAAAGGAATCTGATCCCGCAAGTTTCCTTGTAAATGCATCACTGATGCTTTCCATCATACGTTCTTCTCCTAAAGCAATTATTCTACAATCGGTTCATTGTTCTCTTCAAGACGTCCTCAACTTATTCGAGGTTTGATCTTGAACGAAATTGTTTTCGAGGATAGGTATCGTCCTACTGATATGGGAATCCACGATGAAGTACACTGAAGGTATTGTAATTCCCTCTATTCTCACAGATCGTTTCCAAGTCAACAATCAAGTGGGTGAGACTATGCGTTGTCGATTCTGCAGTTAAAGATTTATTTACTCGCGCAGCCGAAATTGGATGGATTCAGGTCGGAGCATATTCTTACTATCAAAATATACTTATGAACTTTGGTCCTTTCCTATTCCTGAGACCACTCGATGTGTAGAACGAATGATTCTGATCATGCTTCAAAAACTACACACATAAATTCAGCAAATTTAAGATCAAAGGACGTTATTTGTACAATTATGCTGATGGATATCGCTTGCGTGTCGACAGGGAAGGAGAAGAAACTACAGACGAATGTGCGGATGCAAGATGTACGGGGATATTTATACATAAACTAGTAGCTAAATGTAAGCAGTGAAAATCCCTCCAAAAAATCCCCCATACCCATCTCCGACCACAAACCCAGCGAGAAACCATTTTATTTAGGGAATCCCTGAAACTCGTTTCAATCATTTTTGTCAGGATTTATTTAGGGAATCCCTGAAGCTCATTTCACCCTTTTTGTTCACCGATGCATTATTTCATCGACAATTTTCATGTATTCATGTTTGGCTACTTGTGAAAAATGACATTTTTCTTTAAAAGTATCGTCGCGCGGTAGGACCATGGGGAAATCATGCATATCATGGGATTGGTTAGAACTCGCATCGTCGACCGTTTCGAAATGTCACTTTACTCACATTGTTTAGTGCACGAAAACCAATCACATTCGTAACGTTGTTTATGCAAGATCAGAGGAGTCTACTGCTCAATCTCGGCTCTCCCGGGGAGAATTGACCGCTCAGAGCAGCGCTGCTAGTGCGAGTGAGAGGAGGAGAAGGAGGAGAGGCGAGGATGTCGTTCCTCCGTTGCAGAGCTCTTCATCACAGCAGTATCTGAAGGGTGGTCAATCAGTCTTAGCGTCCGTCTTATTGAATATCATTCATCAAATATATGATAGAAGATAAATGTAAGAAGATTTCATCCCTTGACCAAACGACACTGTGAGTACAAAGATCCCAATCCCCTCCACTAAGTTGCCGCCCTGCAGGCCCATTTCCTCGATGTCAGGATAAATGTCTATGTCATCAAATATGCTCTTTCTGGTTGTTTTCGTGTAGAAAACACGTACACTTTAGCATTGTAATCCTTGTGGGAGTGGCCCTGCGGCAGTGGACTGCCGTCCTCCTGAGAATTTTGCTGTTGGATTCAACTGGACAGCAACCACATATAAGGAATATTATGTTCCGGCACTCACGAATGTACAGCCGCCCTTGAATCCGCAGGCATTCTCGCGCTCGCCATTCTCGTAGACCAGAGCAACGCAAGAGCCGGCCCGCTCGCAACGAACCTGAACTGACAGTCAAACCGTGTTTGGTTGACGATTGATTCCCTGCGTCACGAATACAAATGACAGGCAGCATTTCCCTTATATGTTAGTCCATTTCGATAAGCGAGTAATTACCGCATGCAACAGCTTGCTCCTCGGTCGCGTTGGAAGCACTTGGTCTCAGACGACACACAAGAGATGAGGAGAAGAGGAACGACGAGTGAAAGCCTGATGTGGTTGTATTGTTTATTGATTGGCTACAGCGTCTCAGGATGCGAAATAGATCAGCGAAGCAACAAAATATCGATCGAAAAACACGCGCTCACCCTTTCATGCCATGCACATCAGAGCTCTCAGCCCCTGACCTCTTGATAAATGTGTTAAAATCGTAAATCGTAAATCGTAATCACCCTTTCATCCGACCGTGCTGTGCGAGGGGAGACGACGAGAATGAGGGAGGAGAAAGGGAGAAGGAGGAAGTGGAGAGGGAATCGATTAGAAGAGGGAAAAATTATGGAAATGAGAGAGACGAAAATTCAATTTAGCACGAGTCTTCTGTAAAAGTGTAGGAACGCTTGCGACAGGAAAAAAATGTTGGTCACTGATTTGGCTGAAACTAGTTTGACTAGCTAAAGGGAGGGCGTTGGTGACGTTTTTGCATTTTAATTCTCGAAATTTGCATATTCGATGAGGTTTTTTGGCTTACAACTTCAAATAGCTTTATATCGCTCGGTTTTTGTCCTACCGAGTTCTAGTTTGTTCTAATAGATTGGCAATTTCCTCCTCTACAAATAACTCCACTAAGGGTATGGTTTAAATGTGCATCTTCGGTGCGAAAACCCCGAAAAACACTTTTTGTGCATACATTATGCAAATTATCTCGAAACTTTCCAGAAAAGGGTACGAATATTGTTTTCGATATCGATTCTCCATCCCCGATTTGGTAACCCTGATTTTTCCTGTGTCTCAACTCGTGACCCCTGATAGGCTACTGTAAGAGAGAAATGGATCTTTCCGAACTTGGAAATATTTGCGCTCAAAACGCATTTTCGGTAATAACTCGATAACGGGTGATTTTTACGCTTCGGACCACTAAGTCTTTCTAGTCAGACTTGCCGAGAGCAATGGAAAACAAGGTCAAACTTTGCTGATTAGCATAAGTTTGAGCAGATTTATGATCAAACACGTGCTGTGAGTGAAAATAATTCTAAGTTCTGGAATCCTACAACAGTAGCCCTGTCAGGGGTCACGAGTTGAGACACAGGAAAAATCAGGGTTACCAAATCGGGGAAAGGGAATCGATATCGAAAATAATATTCGTACCCTTTTCAGGAAAGTTTCGAGATAATTTGCATAATGCATGCACAAAAAGTGTTTTTCGGGGTTTTCGCACCGAAGATGCAAATTTAAACCATACCCTTAGTGGAGTTATTTGTAGAGGAGGAAATTGCCAATCGATTAGAACAAACTAGAACTCGGTAGGACAAAAACCGAGCGATATTCAGCTATTTGAAGTTGTAAGCCAAAACATCATTGAATACGCAAATATCGAGAATCAAATTGCAAAAACATCATCAACGCCCTCCCTTTAGCTAGTCAAACTAGTTTCAGCAAAAAAAAGTGATCAAAATTTTTTTCCTGTCGCAAAAGTGTTTGACTTTCCTACGTTTTTACAGGAGACCCGTGTTAGGTCATTGTTGTATTGATCAATTTATTCCAACGATCAACTTCTGCTCGAAAGGCTTATTCTTTGCCCCTCTTCGTTTTTCTCTCACCCGTTCTCGCTCCTCTTTCTCTCTCTCTTTCATTTCGAAGCGAGAACGAAACGGCTTGCGCGTCTTCCATTTGCTGTTCTACTTTCCTTCCGTCTTTTAATTCGAAAGTAAGCTCATTGCAGTTTCTCCAATCTACGCTTGGATTCATCTTGCATCACCGAAGAAAAACAACGAATTCGCTATGAGTTCTCAAAGCAGGAAGCACTCAAACATCCAACTCTTCTGCCAATCGGTGTACCGATAATAATCAATAATGGATTTGGTACAACTGACCGGAGGCAAACAAACGAGCTGCTCTCAGGGCCCACACTTCGGATCGGAAGTGTGGGCCCTGAGAGCGAGCGAGAAGGAGCGACTTAGTGTGACGCAACGGAAAATGGAGCGGAAGATTCTAGGAATATCACTGAGAGATCGCTGGAGAAACGATCGCGTGAGGCACTGCACCAAGCTACGGGACTGGGTCCAGGAGGCACTGAAACGGAAAGCGCGCTGGGCCATCAAGATCAGGCAGATGGACCTGGAGTAATGGAGCTGCGCCACTACTGTATGGATCCCCTACTGCACCCGTCCAACTGGACACCCCCGGACACGTTGGCGGGACGACCTAAAGCGAGCTATTGGCAAACACTGGTGGAATGCAACTAATGAAGAGTGGCGCCCCATCCTCATCTGAGCTTTAACGCCTGACATGAATAAATTATTATTATTATTATTATTATTATTATTATTATTATTATTATTATTATTACCGGAGGCAAGAATGCGCACGTGAAGGGTTCAGGTGTGTTTGAACTTCATCTTTGGCTATCTAAACGTGCTTCATTGCAGAGGAAATAGCAAAGATGAAGAAAGGCACTTGCGAAGTCGATGTCCGAGGTTATCCTAGGTTCATCGCCTTCTCTCCTCCTTTTGACTATTTTATCGTTCTACTAAGAAGATCTCAGTGTTCGATGCTATCGAACATGCGCTGCCATTGTTCCAGGACTGATTTATTATATTGTCTCTGATAAAAAAATCATTAGAAAAGCACATTTTTTAATTGTCTACAATAAAAAATTACAAAGTGAATGACTGTTTCTTGATCCATGAACGTGCAGAGAAGAGCGACAAATCCTTATCTCCATTGTCTTGAACAAAAAGCTACAAAACAAAAAGGACCTTGATTGACGTGTCTTCATTCTGTCAATCACGCTTTGTTGGATCATTTTTACTGTCTTTTATTCTTTTGCGCCTATTGGATTTTCAGAAAATATCACCAGCCTTTTTCTTTAGTTTGTTTCTCTTCCCGCTCACTGGAAATACTCTTTTTTCAGTATCTCCAATCTACACTTGGATTCCGGCTCTTTGTTTTGATGAATTCGTGCTATATCAAAGCTGCTAATCACAAACGTTTGTGAGACATTCTTCGCAACTTACAATAACGATTACACAAACCATGCTTCGTTTCTCAACGCATGTGGAAGTGACTCAACCAGGTTAGAATCACTTGGTTGCTTTCGTTTCAATAATTACGGAAATTGTATTTCCAGAAGAGTGAATGACGCTTCTTCTAGGATTTTAGATGCTCCCTCACACGACAAGAATTGAAACGAAAACCAATGAGCGTTATGGACATTCTCCAGAGCATATGCAACATTGTTTCACTTTGCTCTCTTTGCATCTGAAGATAAAGTCGTTTATTCAAAATGAGATATTTTCTGTCGATACGAAAACATTCGGTACGTCTATTTTTTCTCCTTGACGTTGATACTATAGCTCTCGTTTCTTTCGCAATTCAGTGTGCTGACTCATCTCCGAAAATGATCCCCTCTCTTTTCCTTTTCGTTCATCGTCACCTTTTGGGCGTCTCATTCGTATTCCCTTCCATTATTTCACAACGAACGAGCTGTCTGCTAGGGTTGTCTGCTAGACCCTACTGTGTGGAGTCTATCGATTAAAGGGAATAGATGGATGCATCTTAGATGCTTTGTTGCCCACTCTACTTTTTTTTCAATTTTTGCTGTTGTTGCTCCTTAAACTCTTAATTTAAATCCTCTATTTTCGAGTGATCACTGACTTTTCACACATATGATAAGCATTTCAGTCTCTCCAATCTACGCTTGGAGCATGCTTCGCATTTTCTGAAGGGAAGTTTTCAAGTAGCGTTGTGTGAAGGTTAGTTGAGTTATCAATCTATTTCAGTCTCGTAAAAAGAAGGATGAAACAATTTTTCTAGGGGAAATTAACGGCTGATGTTGCGCGAGTAATTCATGTCTCAATCTACGACTGTTCTCCCACGTTCCAGATGTGAGATCTGATCTGAACCGATGACATAATTGAGAGGTCGATGTATGTGGACTCGTTTTTTTTCATTTACACACTCCTAATTACTCTAACTGTTGAGTGCACGTGGAATTTTTGAGACGAACGCCTTTCTCTCCGACTCTGCCTGAATGAATCTCTTTATATCGTGAATCTCTCTATCCTCTTTTCAAATTATGACGATCAGTAAAACTTCAGAAATGCAGACGGCAGCTTCTCTATCTGGAATCGATGCACTCAATTTTCGAACGAATTTCGATGCACCAAAGTTGGCAAGAAGGGTTAGAAGGGAAGAAGTTGCACATTTCAAGATTCTTGCAATCTTGCTTGGCAAGCCAACCATACTCCAAACATGAGGAATAACTGTAATACTCTTCATTTATTCATTTTACCATAACCGCTACTGTTCAGGTGTGCTCATCGTCGAAGAAAACTTGGTCAAAGGCCCGTAATCTCCTTGAGGCTTCACACCCATAGTGGTGCATCGAAGGAAGGACATGGTTTATGGAATGGTTTGCGCACACTAATTTGAATGAATGATAAATATTTCGATTCTCATCGGGCTGACTATGTCATTCTCCTTTCTCTTTGTATCTTTCCCCTTCTCTTCCCCGTCGTTTTTGTGTTCTCTGCTCGTCTCTCCCTCTTTTCCACAAGATCACATCAACTGACATCTTTTATTCTCCTCTCGATTTAGGGACCACCACGTGATATGCAAATGATGAATTTATGACCCATGAACTATTTCAGTTTGTTAATCTGTAATATAGAAACATTTTTTGTTTGCGGATGACCATCCGAAATCCAATGGTTTTCGAGATATTTGCATTTTACAAAAAATCAGTTGTCGATAACGAGAGACTACAAACTACAAAAGCCATATAAAAATTGTTCTAGACGAGGGCCGCGACTTCTGTAAGTTCCCAGTGATAGACTAAGGTAATGAGCATTACATATCCGAAAATCAGCCGATTCCACGGGCGTCCACGTTTTTTATAAGAGATCAAAGATCATTTTCGTAGTCAATATTTGATTTCACATAACTTTCTTGGACGACCACAGAATTGGCTGATTTTCGGATATGTTATGCGCGGTACCTTAGTCTACAACAGGAAACTTTCAAAAGTCGCGGCCCCCTTCTTGATCTCTACCTAGTGCGCTTCAAAGGTCGATTATTCAAGTTCAATTAGCATTTTTGACACATTATCGAGCACAGAAAACGTGGACGCCCGTAGATTTGTCTATAACTTCGAGGAAAGTTGACTGACATGGTGTACTAAACCCCTGAGAAGTCAGAACACGCGGCCTTTCAAACCCCTTTGAGCTGTTCGACATTGCGTGCGCCCTATCCGATCGGAGAGGGATGGTGGTCTCTACTCTCGATTGCAACATTTCCGTCGCGATTCCTCACTCTGATATCTGACATCCTTCTTTTGCTTCTCTTCATTGCAATCGCCTTTGTTTTTGCACCAACCTTGATTAAAGGTAAAAAGGTAAAGGTGTTAGGCGTTCCACGCAAGGGCGGGCTCTGCCACCCCCAAGCCAATTCAGCGTTCAGTCTGTCCTGAGTAATCAGCAACCTATGCGCATGGCTATACCGCCCGTGTTGTGTGCACGTGGTGGGGGATTTCTTTACTGTGGTTATTCAACCACTGCCAACATTTCTTAACCCCCTTGGTTTGGGTGGATCTGAGGACGCGGGGAGTCGAACTCGTGACTTTCGTATCTCATTGACAACTGACAACTACGAGAGACACGATTAGAAACGATAAGCCATTCTTTTCGGTTCACAATTCAACACCACACTTATTTCAGTTTCTCCAATCTACACTTGGAGACGGTTCTTACTTTTCGGGATATTCATAATTTTCATCATCATCAAAGGTTAGACTGATCATCGCAATTATTTCAAAACGTTTCTCAGATCCTTCGAAACTCCCTGGACACTGTGCATGCAAGCTTCTAATCTTTTCGGATAACCGTTATTGAGAGCTTATTGGTAAGCACAGTTTCTGGACCGAACATTTCAAAGCGAGCGAAAACAACGGTATTTTCTATATTAATTTATTTAGAAGATTTGTTCTTCGACAAGATCGATATGCATTAGCTCATCGGGACAAGGCCTTGTCACAGGTGGACAGTACTGATAAGATGCGAAGAAAACGAAAGCCTTGCGAACAACATGCGTGCAATTCGACAAGAAATTCTCACTGAAAATTTCTGTGCAATAAAGATAAATATTGACTTTCTATTCGTTGCGGAGCCCATTTTCAATTTGATTACATCTCTGCTTGAGTTCTGACGTGAAGCTTTGAGCAGCTTTACATTCTGAGCTTCAATGACTTCACTCTCCTTCGGGCTGGCTCATCCCAGAGAAAAATAAACTCTTCTTTCACTCTTCGCCTCTTCACTGTTCTATTTCTGCTCTCTTCTCTTCTCGTCTTATCTTCTACTCCATCACATCAACTGACAGCTATTCTCCTCTCGATCGCACCAAGAGAAAGAATCATTGCTCACAATTTTGTCATCCATCTATCTTATCTTGTGCATTGTCTTTCTTCCATCCGTGATTGACATATAGTCTCTCAAGTGACAACTTGAAAGGCGAGATAAGAAACAATCAGCACTCTCAGCAGCAGGAACCCTCTTTTTGATCCCATTTCTGGACTATTACGATACTTATTTCAGTTTCTCCAATCTACACTGTGAGCCTGTTTTTTTTCCACAAGATGCTCATCGTCAAGGTTAGACTGGTTACTCTTATTTTATTGAAATGTTGTTGCAGATGCTTTAATATTTCCTGCACGACGAACGAACTTGAATATTGACTTCTCGGATATCCGTTGATGACGACTTACTGGTATGTAGAGGCGATTCCCACATGGCAGTTTCATCCTGAAAAAAGTGGTTGCGTGCTTCACAAAATACAATTTAGATCCATTCCAATTCGATGAAAACCGACGCTACTTCATGTCTGAAGCCGAAATCCCGCTTCAACGTTGTACTCTATGCAGGGGATTGGGCAAGTAGTTCGATGAATCGCGAGGATATCGAGTTTCATGAGGACGACATGTCTTTTATTCGACAAGGAATAGTATCCGGAGACCATTACTGAATTGTTGAATTATCATTGTATCGCGAACTGTTTGGATATAAATATTTTTTTACTTGATGATACATCCACCGATTCTAGGAAATCAATGAATCGTTTGCATGACTGATTTATTCTCTATTATTTCGCTTCACTTCTCTCAAAATCATTTCTCGATCCGCTGACGCTGACAAAAAATGCTCCTTTCCTCCGCTTCGTATCTCTTCTCCCGTCTTTCATCTCTCTCCTCTCATGTAATCTCTCGCTCTCTCATTCGCTTACATCTGCCGAGCGCTTTTTTCGGTCCTCGAGTGCAACTTCTCCTCTCCAGCTAGCATGCCACATGTGTCAATCATTAGGCTCACTGCGATTACAGATAGATTTGATCATAACCATTCGCTTTCATGAATCTTTGATTGGCACATGCAGCGCGATTGTGTTCATTCATGTTTTCCCCCACATTTCAATCAAGTTCATTCCAACAATTTCAGTTTCTCCAATCTACACATGGAGTTCGTTCGCTATTCTTGAGAACAATATTGACATTCATTATCGAAAGGTTTGTTTGTCTCATGCTATTATTTCAGAAAATTTTAATTCAGATGTCACAATCTCGTTCGCGCTCAGTGAACGTACGATTTCTCACATTCATAGGACAGCCGTTTATAAGGACCTGGTAAGCCTACAGATTTTTAAAACAACTCGAACAGCATAACTTTTGAGATTTAAAACAACTCGAACAGCATAACTTTTGTAGTGATTCCGTTTTCTTGGACTATCGCTTTCAAACGGAGTAGTGAGGATTTTCTCAAAGGTGCTCTATATTGATAACCAGTGCTAGGAGACAGACGGTTCTGGAGGATAATGATGGAATCCACCCTCATTCCGAAGCTTCTGCCATGTGTATGACAGGCATAATTTCGGACAACTTTTGCTGAATAATTGTTGTGGTTTTGTTTCTGCGTTTGAAGATAAAATTCCTTATCACAATGATGCAGTTCGCTCTCTTGTTCGTTCACTCCACTCAGTGGTGACTCAGATTGAGGAAAAAGCTCTGCCTTCTCCTTCTCTCATTGCTTCTTTCTTTTCTCATTTTGATCAACTTTCCACATGTTGAACGAATTCAACGAATACTATCACCGTGCATTTCTCCTCACTTCTCCCTCTTCGATTCAGTTTGACTCATTTCCCGATCCGCTGTCGCTGACAAAAAAGCTGCTCTCCTTCTCCGTTTCTTCTGTCCTTTTCATCTCTCTTCTCTCTTCTACTCTCACTCCCATCCTCTCATTCTCGACTGCAACATTCTCTTCAGCTAGTATCTCACCTGTCCCAATCACCCAATCACTTCTCCACCCGATTTATGTTTGGCCATAAGTGATACTCGCAGGCTCATTCATCTTTGATTGACACATGTTACGCGATTGTATTCATCCATTACTTTTCACTCATTGCATCCTGCAATGTTCCACTATTTCAGTTTCTCCAATCTACATTTGGAGTTTGTCTTTGAATTTCGAAAGCTTCACAAGAACTGAAAATGATACTCTTCTGAAGTTCGCTTGGCTAGAGATGCAAGAAAATATCGTAGGAGCGGAAGAGATCTGAGGTGAGGTTTTTTTGTTTCTTTTCGAATAAACTCACTCCTTCATCTTTCCTACTGTCTATGACGAACAATTGTATTTTACAGTGGTTTCGTAATCTTCGACATCAAGTAACAAAGAAGGTTGTGACGATCTTCTCCTTCGGTCTGCATCTGGACAAGGGCTAGTCACAGGCGGCGAGTACTGAAGAACTGTGATTCCCTCCCATTTCGATCATACTGTACGATACATGACAAGAATTGTCACTGACATACAGTGGCGACCAAAAGTATTTGGGCACTTTTTGTTTCGTCTGTAACTTTTGAACCAGTGCAGATATCAAGCTGAATATTTTTTTGTTACACAGCTAATCCATCGAAGAGTACGACGCATGTTTTTTGGTACTATGCAAATTCTCCGTTATTGCATAGTGATGACGCAACATTTACGTTACTTTTTCGAAACTTCATTATTCTTTGATGGATTTTTTCCGACACTCCAAACTTTTTGTGCATAGAGATCACTCTTAGGGCTACCCAGAACAAAAGTTTCAAGTTGCTGCGGCCACTCTTCGTGGCTGCAGAAATTCAGGAAAATTGAGGTCGAAAATTCACGACTCTGCTGCTAGCGATGTCAGAACCTCGTTCTTAGGCTTAAAATGATCCTTGTGAGGAGTGTTGATGAGCCGGAGAGTATGGTTCAATTTGACCTCCATTTGCCTTTGAGAACCCCGAAAGTCATTTTTTCGCATGCCTCTATTTCGAGGGCTCACAATTCCAAGGGTGATTCTCGCAGAAAAATGGTTCCGGTGCAGGAGGGTCCCAAAACCGCTAAAATATCCATGCTCAAATTTTTAGACTATTGTGATATTTCTCCGCCTAGTAGCAATCGATTTACGAAGGCATACTGGTTGTCAAAGTGCTCGACTTTCTCAATAAAGTTCTCCTTTCGAAATTCGTAAGTTCTTTTCTAGTTGAGCTACAGTTCTGAAATTTTGCATAGATTGTCAACGTAGTGTAAGCCAACTAACGCCACAGTTTGAGCTCGGTTGAATACGTTTGGCAGAAGTCGGTCTGTGATTGACACATTCCCTTGTCAGTGGTGACTCAGATTGAGAAAAAGCTCTGACCTCTACCTCTCTCATTGCTTCTTCCTTTTCTCATTTTGCCTTCTCTCTCTGCATTAATTTTGATTCTCTCTCGCATACATCTTTTTGCCTCTCTCTCGCTCCAGTATTGTATTGCTTGGTATCTTTGCGCATTCTATTTTCTAATCGTGATTGACATGTCAACTCACGTATGATTTGCCATTGTGAGGGAATGCAATGAGACGTATCTGCTCTCTGGTTCTTTTTTTCTTCGCACAAATCCTATTCCAGTTTCTCCAATCTACTCTTGGAGCCAGCTCTCTTCCTTCTGATTGCCAGCTCTCTTCCTTCTGATTGCGGTTATCACAGGCTGGTTTGGCTTGCTAAAATAAGTTCAACTAGTCTATTTCAGAATTACGACAAATCGAATTATTTCGTCAGTAGCTACGAAACTGCACGGAGACTTAGTGCTCGATTGTGAGGCACATTTTCATCTCTAGTACAGCACATTTCACCTATCGATGAATTATTCATGCCCACATTTAGTATTAACGGATGCATGTTACAAGACAGAAAGATTTTCGAAATTTTCCATATCATCGATCGTTAATGTTGTACTGCGCAGGTGAATGGCATCATGAACGGTGGCAAATTCATCTCTTCCAACTGGCTCAAGTTGGAATGATAAATAAGCTCAGAAGTCTTCCTCGATACGTCACAGTCTGTGACAGGAAATGCAAAAAGCCGACCAATTGCAAATTGTATTCGGCAAGGCATAGTCAGTGCTGTAAATTTCTGAACTGTAGAACAATTTTTGTACCTCGAACCGTTTCGATAAAACAGATTTTTTTCGACTTGATTAAATTTTGCACATATTGAACGAATTCAACAAATACTATTACCGCGCATTTCATCTCTACTCGTTCTCTTCAATTCTCTCAGACTCATTTCCCGATTTGCTAACGCTGGCAAAGTGCTGCTTTCCTTTCCTTCGTATCTCTTCCTCCTTTCACCTCTCCCCTCTCCAATGTTCTCTCGCTCTCTCATTTGTTTACATCTGCCGAGCGGTTTTTCTATTTCCGACTGCAACATTCTCCTCGCCAGCTAGCATCTCTCATGTGTCAATCATTAGGCTCACTGCGATTACAGATATATTTGATCAAAACCATTCCGCTTTCATGAATCTTTGATTGAGACATGCAGCGCGATTGTATTCATTCATCATTTTCCCCACGTTACATTTTTGATCATCCCTTAATTTTCAGTTTCTTCAATCTACACTTGGAGTTCGTTCACAATTCTGGAAAACATTATTGGCATTCATTATCGAAAGGTTTGTTTTTCTCATGCATTTATTTCAGAACATTTTCTTTCAGATGTCACAATCTCGTTCGCGCTCAGTGAACGTACGACATTCATAGGACAGCCGTTTATAAGGACCTGGTAAGCTTAAAGATTCATGCCAAAACAGTTTCAAATTGTTAAAAAAACAGTTTTTGAAAAACCCTTGATTCAATACCAATTCACGTTACAGGACGCATCAGACCAGATTAGGACCATTGGACCCCTTCTCATCGGTTCTGATTATGGACTAGACTTCGAACTGGCACGGATCCGTAACGGGTGGTTCTTACTGATGGATGGTCAAGGATCTAGAGGAATCGATTCCCTATTAAAGTGTCATGTCTCACATGTTGTAATGTCGGGTGGACATAACTGATTGTGATAAAGACGATGTTCTTTTCAATTGTAATCTATGCTACTTCATTACCCACACGACATTGTTTGCAATGCAAAAAAATTTTTATTTTTGAAACATGATTGTTTTAGAAAAAAGGTTTACAGCCGAGAGTTTTCGAGGAACTACACGTTATCTTCGTTATTCTTTCACATCTCCTCTCAAAGACGTATTCACCGACTTGCTGACGCTGACAAAAAAAAGCTTCTTCCCTTCATCTCTTCTCCAGTCTTTTTGTCTCTCCCCTCTCCTATCATCCTCCTGCCGAGTGCTTTTTCTCTTCTCGACTGCAACATTATCCATTCAACCTCTTGCATGCCTCTTTTTACTCGTTTCCCGTTTCACCCTGGAATATGCCACTTGTTTCAGTTTCTCCAATCTACATTTGGAGTTCGTCTTTGAATTTCAAATAAATCATCAGAAGTAACAAAATAGATCTTCTAAAAAAAGGTGATGTTGAGTAGCGTCGTTGCAGACGATTTCAAAGGTCAGCTGCTCTACATATTCACAGAGAGAAATGTATGTTAAATATAACACACGCGCGTCGGTCGTTGGGGGCTCATGTACTACGCCGTGTGTTATATTCTACACACATCGTGTATGTTAAGGGGAAACAGACACCTGTGTGTTATTTGAGCAGGGGATGTGTGTAGTTTTCTGAACGGGTTGAGGGGATGAAACCGATTGAAACTGGGTTCGACAAGTTGATCAAAGGTACACACGTACCTGTGGATCAAAGGTACCTGTGGATCAAAGGTTGATCAAAGGTACACACGTACCTGCGTACCTACCACATTCAAAAATCTCAACGAGGTGAGATAAGCAACGGTCATACCCGAGAGCAGTTGAACAAGAGGCGAATTTTAAGATCTCATAGGAACCGTGGTCTCTAGACGCGCCGGGGTGTAGATTGGCCGCTCAGAGATGCAGAGCTGCCAAATAACACACACTTTGTGTGTATTTATTAGCAGACATTTGCCCGTATTCTAGCAACATACATGTCTGTTAAAAACTACGCACGCGTATGCTATTTGAAAGCGTGTGTTATTCGAAACAACACACATTTCTCTCTGTGTTGCTCCTAAGTAGAATTCGAAATACGAGTCGCCGTCTCTTCATTTCACACACTCTCTCACCGGTTAGAGAGGCGAGAAAGTGCGTGAAATGAAGAGACGATTACCCATATTTCGAAGTACATTCCAAATCCTTCTTGCATAATTTGAATCGATCATTGTGACGAATATTGATTTTGACAGTGGTTTCGTAATCTTCGACAGCAAGTGACAAAGAAGGTTGTGACGATCTTCTCCTTCGGTCTGCACCTGGACAAGGGCTAGTCATAGGCCGCGAGTACTGAAGAACTGTGATTCCCTCCCATTTCGATCATACCGTACGATACATGACAAGAATTGTCACTGACACAGACTTCTAATTGTTGTGTGTTTGATCAATTGTTCTGAAGGGCTGCTCTGAAGGATTGCGATGCTCCCCTACATTCCACTCGTACTGTCACATGTATGACATGCATTTTTCCGGTCACATTTTGCTGAATATTTGTTTTTTGGTTGAAATTTGCTGATAAAGCTATCACAATGATGCAGTTCGCTCTCTTGCTCGTTCACTCTACTCAGTGGTGACTCAGTTCGAGATACGGCTCCTTTCCGGTTGTATCTTCTTGCGTCTCATTCTGGACTAAACATTTCGCCGTTGTTTCTCTTCAGGCAGTGATTGACACATTCACTACACTCAGTGGTGATTCAGAATGAGAAAAAACTCTGCTACTCTCTCGTTGATTCTTTCTACACTGACATTTGTTCTCTTGTCTTTGAAACGTTTCACACGTGTCTCTCTACGCCATTGTTTCGTTCATTCGCCATTGTGCTTCTGTGTTAGCACAATGATCTGTGTTCTGTGCATTGCCATTGCGCCATTGTGTTTCGCCATTCTGTTATTTATTTCCTAATCATGATTGACACGTTGACACGTTACCTTTATGGTGATTAGTCAATGTAAAGAAAGAAGATCAGAAACAGCTCGAAAAATAATTTTTCCCCGTTTGTTCTCGACTCGCGGCTTAAAAAAAAGACAGTTTTCAGTTTCTCCAATCTACTCTTGGAGTCTGTACTTATCCTTCTGATCTTTGTAGACTCAGGTTAGTCGTATTTGATAACATCGTCTCAAGCAATTCATTCAGAAATAAACTTTCAACTATATTTCTTGTTGCTAACTCATACACTTCTGTGGTGAAAGTTCTCAGAGAACAGGCCGAAAGTGAGATATTTTTATTTCGTTCAATCTTGTATGCCACGACGCATCCATTCTAGTGTACATACTCGGCGACCTGGTACGAGCACCAAATTCTACGACATAGAAGATCCCTCGTGCATTATTGTTGCCCTGAACAGATGCACGGAATGGTTAATGTGACCTTATTCAAATCGACGATCTGGATCAAGTTAGGCGAATACCATGGAATCTGTTACTGTGATCGGTGCAAGAATTTGGCAAAGTTTATCATAAAGTTGGTAAGATCGTTGTTGTATGATAAGATACTTCATTAATTCATGTCAAATCGATAAAGTTATGAATTGATTTCTTTGTGATCGGCACTCTCTCCCTGCTGTATTCGCTCCATTCCTCGCCTCCCTTTCTCTCCTTGCTGGTCTGACTCACGTTGCAAAAAGGATTGCTTCCCGTCTCTCCGCTCGTTTCCTTCTGCTCTTTTTTCTCTATCTCGGCCCTCTCCTCGAAAAACACTTCCATCGTTTGCATAAGCCGTTGATTTTTTTGATTCGCTGGGAAATTTTGCATACTACTCTCTGTACTTCCGCGATTATTAAATAACGAGAACATTGAAAATATTCTTGATGCACATTTTCAGAGCCTCCAATCTACTCTTGGAGAATTTTCTTGCAATTTGTGGAAAATCAAGTATTTATCATCGATCTGTATTCGTCCAACTATCACCTTACTGGCGAATAGTTGCAGTTAAAATGTTACGAGACTATACCGGAGGTAATTGATAACTTAATTCAGACTTCACCTTATTCATCACCGCAATGAAATTCCCCCTTTCCAGTGAAAATAGTATGCCAATAAAATGCAGCACTACACACACCTCAGCATGATCTATTTCACTGAATGCACACGTATTGGATAATAATGATATTGGATTGCTCCTATCTCGCTTGAGAAGAACGTGCATGATTATTGAGCGCAGTGAAAGAAAAACGTCGATAGCTATTGCTCGATATTCATTGTAAAGATACAAATCTTGTTAATTGTATCAATTCGTACTCTATCGAGCTGATTCACGAAAGAAAAAGTTGAGCTCTATTTCTACTTCGTGTCTCCTTCACGTCTCTCCTCCTCTTCCTCGTTTGTTTCTCTGTCTCTGCTCTCTCCTCTTCCATCCTCTCATTCTCTCATTTCAGTCGAGCGAAATTCGAATCTAGGGAATATCGTTCTATTTTTTTGAATGCAATTGAATTTCACGATCCACCATGTTTGCTGTGCTATTTCGCGTTCTACGCTGGTTATTTTTTTGTTGAGCAGTCAATTTTCAGTTTCTCCAATCTACTCTTGGAGTCTGACTCTGCTCTAGAACGAAGAAACGCCCGATTCGAAAAGGTTGATAAAAGTGAAAAAGTAGCGCTAAAAAAATGTGCCCGAATTCACTCAGATCCTACTGTAATAACACTCAAATGGCGGGTACAAATAGCACACTGTTCGGCAATCATCCATATTGCTTCCAAGCAGTTGTTCAGGGCAGAGGTAAGCTAATTCATTGTCTTAGTTATTGATTCTATGTGATTACTAACCATGCTCGTTAATCCATACCTGACAATACGCTTTCCAGGTCATCGAGCAGGCTGTAAATGCTTGCTGGATGATGCCATCCTCTCAAAGATGAAAACTGGCTCGACTCCCAGCGTGATTCTCTGTGCTGAACCGACCATAGGTGGAGGCATCCTGAACATGTTTGAGATGACTTGGTCATCCTACGCCGCGTCTCACTTCACACTCCCTCGGTGTTGTCTCTGGTGGAAGGTTCTGATTTGTGAAACATCGATAGTTTCTTACGCTTTGGAGATAAAGAATCGTGCATGTGGCAGTTTGTCGATTCTTTCCTCTCCTCAGAGCTGACTCACGTCAGAGAAAAAAAAATCTCCCTTCACTCTTTTGCTTCATTGCTTTCTCTCTCTACTCCCCTCGAATCGTGATGTCTCTCACTCGTTTACATCGAGCTTCCGCTTTTTTGCATCTCTTTTCGTCCATCTTTTCTCCCTTGAACATCGATGATGACTAGTTCTTTGTTTCCCATCAATCATGATTGACAGTCACTCGACAAGACAATTCTGTCAAGAATGAGGGAGATAAGAATTCGCTATTCATTTTACGCTTTCTGCAAAGCCTCGAGTTTTATTTGAACTAAATGTTTTCAGTTTCTCCAATCTACACTTGGAGATCGTTCTCTTCGCATAGAAAGCGCTGCTGACAATTTATGAAAATTTTCTAATAATATTTACTACGAAGATGTGTCTCCAGAAATCGTTGCGTCGGCTGAACTTAACATCTTGATAATCTTGATGGAAGGTGCCAGAGGTGGATTTTTTATACATGATCAATGAAACTAACTATTTTCAGGGAACGATGAATTTGAATCGATGTCTGTTTTTTATCCATAGCTGTGCAAGTTCGAAGAGATGAATGAGTTGTTGATGGAGTGCAATTTGTCTTCTACATCTGAAAGAACATGATAGAGCAGTGGGTATAATCGCTACGAGAATTTGACGAATAATGTTATTAATTCGTGATGCTATAACACTTTGTTGATTGTTGCAATACTCTTAACTTCTCTTCGTAACTCCTATCGGAACACGCTGCTCTCACGTTCTGTCTTCTTGCTTTTTCTCCATTCATTCTCGACTCTCTCCTTTGCTCGATCCTTTACATCAGATGATTACTTTTTCCTGTATAACTCCATTGATTTCTTTTCTTTGTCTCCTTCTACATTTCCTCTTAATCTCTGTAACATTCTGCTAGAATTTTGATTGACATGCCTTTTTATCTCAGTTGTTTTGTGATAAGAGAAGAGAAGCTATGAATCTACTAGTCTCACTCGATTTATTTTTTCATGTACTCATTGCGAGAGATTCAGACGATTTATTCGTTGATATTTTCAGTTTCTCCAATCTACTCTTGGAGACCGCGTGATATCTACTTGTGATGAGAAATCGCTGCAAACGGTCTGTATTTTCATTTTTAAAAATCCACTTTCGTCGGTCAGACACAGCGAGAGAGCATGTGAATTGAGGAGAGCCTGTCGCTCTCTCAACAAATGATATTAGTATCCTGCGAACGCTCTCTTTGCAGCGTGGACTGAGTGCTGAAGGATTCAACTACAACGTGTTATCGACATGCAGCCACATTATGGAGTTGTGCATGGATTAGCCCGTGGAGGCCATTTCTGGACGTACTTCTGCTTCAAATCCCATTTGGTTATGCAACGAAGTTTCTTCCCAAACTCATTTGCTTGATGTGGTAACCTATCAAGAACCTATCATCGCCCTGCAGCCATATTATGAACATGTGCATGGAGGGGATGGTAGCGATCTCAGCTAGTGGCCTCGGAATCTGGAAACATCCCTTCCTTTCAATGAGTCATCCATGCTCACACATCATGAACGTGTGCATGGTGTAGTAACAGGTGGCTATTTCTTGATGTAACTCTGCTTCAAAGCTCATTTGGTTATGCAACGAAGACGGTCTTTGAGACTGTTCCTTTCGCGCAATTCTTTGCTTGATGTGGTGTCTTGGCTGTTTGGCAATGTTACTGGAAAAAGTGTTGAATTGCAAAAGACTAATAAACATGTTGAACGTTCGCGTAGCTGCTTACAACTTCATTTCTCCCAGTCTTTTGTCTATTCGTCCCTTTTCCACATACTGACTCACGCTTCTTTTCTCTTCTTTTCCTCAACTCTCAGAGTCCCACTCGTTTACTTTAACGTCGCACTTTTTCTGTACTCTTGAGGAGCAATCCTTGTCTCCATCCTCTTTTTCCTTCTCTATTTCCGCCCGATCCCAGCAATATTCTGCCTGAATCTTGATTGACATGTCTCTTTTATCTATTTTGGGTGATAAGAACGTAAACTATTCTCATCTTACATTTTTTTTCTTTTCTCTTGAGCTCGCTGGCGGCACAATTCATTAATTGAAAAATTCAATTTCTCCAATCTACTCTTGGAGTCTTCTTTCTGCTGAACAATGATATAGTTAGCGGAATTCAGCAATTCATGAAGGTCATCAATTGCTCATTTCGCATCGAAACGATCTTTTCAGAATTTCTTTAAATTTCAAAGTTTGAATGTTTGGATTCTAGAAACTAATTGCCTACATAGAGGGCAATCAAATTCGAAGGTTAAAACTTCTTTTGAACTGATTTTTTTATCAAGTTGTTTTCATTGTTCAATCCCAACCAATTTAAAAATCAGGGAGTGTACCGGGTGGAGCATTCAACTTATTCTGAAGAAGACAGACTTGGGTTGTTGTAAAGACTTGGATCATCGACAAAGTCAGACAAAGTCGAGAAGGCACATGCAATATGTTTAAAGATCATATATTGTTGAATTTTCTCTGTCACAAGATAAATGATAAATGTTTGAATCTCCTCACTGTGTAGTATTTCTATCTGCGTTTTGATTCATTGTTTCACGACAAAAAAAATCGCCTTCTTTTTTCTTCGTATATATCTTCTCCTTGTCTCCTCTTCTCTCTGCTTTCTCCTCCACTCACTTTTTATCACCATTAAACTGACATCTATTCTCTTCACAATGAAACATTTCTTCATTACAGCCTTTCAACTTTTGCTTTGTTCCTTTGTGCATTCTTTCTTCCAAACTTGATTGACATCTTAATGACAAACTGTAGAGTGGAGCTAAGAAGAGATGCAAATAGTCCTTTTTTGCATATCGTTTCTGATTTTCTGGAATGTAACGGCAAAATGTTTTCAGTTTCTCCAATCTACTCTTGGAGAATGTGATCCCTTTAACATTTTTCGAGGACAAGAGGTTCGGTTTTATTTCATTTCCGCGTTCAATGTACTTTTTTATTTCAGAAATTTCTATCACTTACTTCGTGCAATGAAGCCAGAATTCAACAGTCACGGCAAGTTTTTGGTGTAACAATACCAATTCGCAGACCTAAGATCAATCAATTTTCGTAATTGCATGTTTCAGCTCTGAGAGTGATCAACGAATCATTAACTGGTTGAAAGTTGTACCGTTCGAAGCGAGTCCTCAGCAGAAATGCATTGACGCCGTTTCCATGTGGCCGATACTGATGGAGTGCAATGAAGACAATGCACGTGAATTCTACAAGATCAATAGCCTCTGGAGAATACTAAACCCCAATGGCTTCCAAAAATTCTCGATAAAGATGGATTGGTGACCGTTTCTAATGGAGTGTAATGAAGACAATACACGTGAATTCTACAAGATCAATTACTAATGTCTCTCGAAATTTCCAAACCACAAAGATGAATTGATTAGTTTGTATCTCTGCTTTCGTGCATCTCTGTTACAGTTTGCCAACATCGCCATGCTGACTCATGTCAGAGAAAAAGCACAGCTTGCCTTCACTTTCTTCCTTCATATTTACATCACCTTTTCATCTATCCTCTCTCCTCTATTCTTTCTTTCTCTCACTCTCCTACATCACGAAACGAATTTTCCACTTTCAAGAGACGCATTCCCTCGTCCACGAATTTTGCTCTAACGCTTTTTCTTATTCGTTGTGCTAGGTTTACATTGAGTCGCAGTCCACTGAAATCATGATTGACGCGTTCTCTCGAGTAAATATCTCGTCATAACAGTGCAGATAAGAATAGCATCTTTTGTCTTTCTTTCCGCACTCGATCTTTCTCGTGGACGAATCAATCATTTTCGTTAACATTTTTTAGTTTCTCCAACCTACTCTTGGAGTGTATTCTACTGCTTTGATGAGGAATCTCACACAAAGGTATGCATGCTTTACTGATTTCACTGAATGATCATTCATTTCAGATAGTCGATGAGGCTAGCAATCTACTATTTTGATTGGAACTAAAGGTTCCATCTCATCACTTGGCTCTAAGATACCTGAATATTGCAGTATCTACGTGAACAGCATGTCACATGCCAAGAGCTGGGAATAGTATCAGACGTAAGGACATTAATGAAGATGTGGAATACCGAACACAGAGCATGCCTAGGAGTAGCTTGCCGGGCCTGATTAATGAATATGATTGTTGACTCGTGAACCGATAAACATTTTAAAATCAGATAGATGTGCATTCAGTGATTCATTGAGTTTCTGTCATTCTTTTTCTTTTTCATTGAGATTCTGCCATGCCCTCTGTGATCTCCTTGATACTCATTGTCTCTCACTCTCTCACATCACTCGTCCGTTGTCATCCTTCAACTCTTCTCTTCTCTTTCATTTCCCTCATTCCGACTGAAGTTGGCAAAACGCTGCTTCCCTTCTTTTTTGTAATATTGCTTTCGCACTCTCTCTCTCTCTCTCACTCGCTCAGATCAACCTACTATTCTCTTATCGGGAGAAACATTCTGCCTTCAATCTCTTTTTATCGCACTTGCTTATCTGCTCTCTGTCTTGTGCATTTTTGGCTTATGATTGACACATTGACGTCCCTTTGCTTGACGAATTCGTTCATCGTCCCTTTTTTCATGTGCGTTTCTCGATTAGAGGTTAAAACTTTATTTCAGTTTCTCCAATCTACCCTTGGAGCCCATTCTCATTGGAAGAGCTGATGATATCGTTAGGTTTTCACGATTAACCGAAATTGTTCAATCATAAGTATATTTCAGAATCTATGCAATGATTCATGTCGCTGTGGCTCGAAGGCATAGGAGAAGAAATGGCAAAAAAGTCTCCTCGAATTCGACAGAGGTCAGCGATGCAGCGGTTGCTCTCGCAGCCAATGGACAACGCATCTGCGTACACACCACTTTGATTTCAGTGAGAAGCGAGTGTTGAACGGTTCAACTACAACACATCCTCATCCATGCGCACATATGCTGAAGCTTTGCCTGAAGTATATGGTTCGCATTTCTGGATGTTCCACTGTTTCAAACCCCATGTGGTTTGGTCTGCAAAACGGTCTTCGACTACCTTGATGTTCTTTGCTTTGTATGATGTCTTCGTAATAACTGTTACAGTCGATGAACATAAAAAATTCAGGCATATTGTTTGAGAGCGACTGATAAAGTTCATGAAAAAGATCTCCATATCTCTTCATCTGTTGTCTATTCTTCTCTCCTCCTTTCAATGCTGACTCACTCTATAAAAAAAGCACTGCTTTTCGTCTCTCTGTGTCTCTTCTCCTTCTCTTCTTCATGTCTTTTCATCTCTGTTCACTCCACAATTCCCTCAGTCTCTCGCTCGTTTACATCGGTGGAGTACCTTTTTTGTTGACTAAAGATGCATATCTCTTCGATCCTTTTTGCTTTCTCTTCCTTCCCTCCGAATCCGACTTGAAAACTTCATCACAATCGTGTCTTACATTTTTCTTACTTACGATCTTCCGATTAGCAATTTGTGATGTATGTACTTTGCGCATTATTGGTCGTTAAAAAACCCTTGCCTATTTCCAGTTTCTCCAACCTACTCTTGGAGCCTCTTCTCTACTGGATTACAACAAAAGCAATACAATCGTGAGGATTCACTTTGTTGCTGCAAAATAGTATCACTTCCAGATCAAATGAGACATTTCAATTAGTCAATTTCACATCGCTCAACCTGTCATGGAACAAGCTGTGCAAGACGAAGGTTGGGAATCGGACACTGGCCTACCTAGCTTTGCAAAATAATCAAGTTCATAGGTACAATAAGTAGAGAAACCGCTCAAGGTAATGATGATGAAATTTCTGAAAATCTTTTTCCAGTTGCTCGTTATCTCTCTTCTCGCGGATGAGTATGTGGAAAATGCATCAGAAAATATGTCTAATTTCAAGTACTCAATCAGCTCTACAATCGCAATTCCCTTTCCCAATATCGGTTTTTTGTAAGAATATTGATAAACTTTTCAAATTTGTTCGTTTGTGAAACACCTCGTACAACACACCATTCCCGTTCTTCCAAGCTCACGTTTTGCAGCGTTCACCTTCTTCTCTCATCAGTGTAAATAGTCTCTTCCTCTGTCTCTCCTTGCTTTTCCCACTATTTCTCCTCGTTCCCTTCGTTGTTCTAACGTTTTCTCGCACTCAATGTCGGCTCTCGACCTTCGTCTGCCACTATAAATTGGGGGGTGATTGCTCCTTGAAAAGTCGTCCAACCATTCCATTCAGCTTCCTCCATTAGATCGTGTTATACATTTGACTTTAATCGAACTTTCCATTTCAGTTTCTCCAACCTACTCTTGGAGATATCAAACATCTTTCGAGAAGATGCTTATCAATACGGTAAGTGTATTTATGCTTGTCAATTAGAATCTATGATTCAGAAGTAAAATGTTGTGCGAATATTGGCATCAAAACAATCACCGTGAATCAACTAATCATCGGGCTCACTTTAATTTTCAAGCTAATTTACGCCTATTGCAGTTTACTTGTCGCCGTATTGTGGAACGAAGAATTTTGATGTAAACGATGCGGATGGAGGAATGACATCCTACTAGCCATGCTACCTTTCGATAAAATTGTTGATGCTCATTGCTTGTTTGTTGAAGAATAGCTGAACTCAAGGAATGAGATATCAATGCATGTTGAGACGAACGACATGTGTCTCTGGTAGTATAGTGGTTAGTATCCGCGCCTGTCACGTGCGAGACCCGGGTTCAATTCCCGGCCAGAGAGAATGTTTTGCATTTCCAAAAAAATTAAAGCGATTTGCTATTTTTTATTCGTTTTTATGATCCAGTTCTTCGGGAAAAACATTTATTAGTGTGAAGATTAATGAAATAGCACATCATTTAAAAATTATTTCACGAATGTTATAGTAGGTGAACAATCATAAATAGGTAACGATCAAAAAAGATTGTTCGAAGTAAAAAATATGATTTTGTAGGATTGTTAAAGAATAGCAGACAATTATAATGAAGAACTCAAAAATACAATCTGAGCTTGCCCTTGACTTCTCCTCTACAGAACGGACAGTGATTCCTATCTGCAAAACACTTTCGAAGGCATTCCGAGCAAGCTACATGCCCGCAAGGATTTATTGCTGAGAAAGTGAGATTCTCCGAAGTGCAGATCTTGCAAGTTGTTTTCCTGTGATTGATCAATTCATTTAAATTTTCTTAACTTCTTGGATATCTGGCCCAGAACAACCTCTCGCAATGGCAAAACGAGGTGGGAAATGAGAATGGTAGGCAGAGAATACTCTGTGAGCGAAGGCTGGGCCAGATATCCGAGAAGCGCCAAATTATCTATCTCAGCGTAATGACTCACTCGGCTTCCTTCAATGGTGCAGGCTCAATAGCTCCAGCGGCAACTGAATTTGAGTATTTGATTTCTCTACAACCATTTGCTTCACCTGAACGAGTAGAAATCGACGGTAGTGCAATAACAGAAGTGAATATTTAGTTATGAATACGCTCTCGCAGTTTTCTCGATTGGGAATGAATTCGAATAGCGAGATGATGTTATGATCGTGCAGGTCCGGTGGCGACCACAACACGTCTTATTTTGACTGTTCCCGTAGCGTCTGAAAAATTCATAGATATACTCTTACCGATGCCACAGCGTTCTGACCCCCATTGTTCTCTCCAGACAAGGGTGAACAATTGGATTATCTTTTTGAATGTTCCCGCGAAACCGTAATCGAACTACAAATTGATCTCGGAATTTAAGAAATTTGTGAAACATAACACAATTCTCCTGATCGCTTTTGTTGCAAAATGAGAATCGAGATGCGTTTCAAAACTGCTTTAGATTCCGGGGTTTACAGTTTCGTTAAGTCAACGCTCACCCTTGTTTGTCGGGATAGAACGCTGTGGATGCCAATATCTCATACAGAAAACGACGTATACTGTCCAGGTACGACACTCCATGTTTTCGCGTCCCAATCAAGGGCCCAAAGTAGTTCCTCCGCGAAACAGAGCCAATAGTTGCGAAACTTGATTACATTGGTCATTCTGAGATTTCACGTTGAACAAGTTCATTGAAATTTCGAGAAAAAAACGGTCAAGGCGCACTAACGTTTGAATATTGGGAAAATCATGGCAATAATCACCACGCGAAATCTTGAGCAATTCAGCAATTCAGTTCCTTGCCTTTTAAGTGCACAATACACTCAGGGTCAGTGAATCGCAACAGTTCGCCGCGCATTACCTTTGCATGGCCTGGTGGCGCACTCTGAATATAGAAAAAAACATTTGTATGCATTTGTATAAAACCAGAGTACAAAGGGAGGCCAATTCTATCTTCACACAGCGATGAATAATGAGAAATTTCACTTTCCTAATGATGATTTTTCACGTTCGCATACCTGTTTCGCGTACTGGAGATACTGCTCTGGAGAGTCTGAGAGATGACTGTTTATCAGTGGGCATTGAAGCATCTTTAGCTAGAAGGACCTGTTCAATGAATCGAATAATTCTTCGCTCCAATACTAGGGACCACCATCTCTCCCCACCACGTATGGGCGCGCGCGTTGTCAAATAGCTCAAAAGGAGTTAATAGGCCGCGGGTTCTGTTTTCACAGATGTTTAGGACACTATGTGAGCTAACTTTACTGAGAAAATCAGACAAATTCATAATCGCCCGATACCTTTTTAGTGCCAATAAGCTTGATAAAACCGTTATTCTAGCCGGAGATCAGTGAATACAGTGTTATATCTTCCGATTAAAACGAGGGCCGCGAATTTTGAAGGTTTCTATTGTTAGACTAGGGTATTGTGCATAGCATATCCGAAAATCAGCCAATTTCATAATCGCCCCCGGTTTTTACGACAGGTCAAAATATTAGGTTGAAAATGATCTTTGATCTCTTATAAAAACCGGGGGCGATTATGAAATTGGCTGATTTTCGGATATAGTATGCGCATTACCCTAGTCTATCACTGGAAACTTTCAAAAGTCGCGGCCCTCGTCTGGAACGGATTTTATAGTGCTTTTGTAGTTTGAAGTCTCTCGTTATCGACAACTGATTTTTTAGTAAATTGCACATATCTCGAAAACCATCAGGTTTCGGTTGGTCTTCCGCGAACATAAAATCATTCTATAGGCCAGATGAACAAACTAAAATAGTTCCTGAGCCATGACTCGTACATTTGCATATCACGTGGGGGTCCCTACTCCAATACACGGATTTTTGAATAGACTCGTTCTTATTGACACCTGCAACCACTTAGTCGCACCACGATTGCGTACTGTATTTGGCGTCTCATCTGACCTCAAAACGGTTTGAACGTATGCTTGCTTCTTCTTTGACTTCGAGATGTTGTGGCTTTATCAAGAGAGCTCCTGACATATCTCGCTCGTAAAGAGGAATTTATCAATAAAAACCGATTAAAATAGAACTAGATGCTGGTCACACATGAGCCATCTAATAATTCGAGAGATTGCCACGTGTGATTGAGAAATTTTTTGCTTGTCAAACAAAATCGTGCCTGATCGACTGAAAATAACTGTTGAGAACGAATGATGTGGGATCATCATCTTCTCTCCTTTGTGCAGAGAGGCGGTAGACTAGGGGGGGGATCTATATTCCAGCATGACAGCTTTGGAGAGTGTGAGTAATGGTTGTGCAATATTTTGCATTCAAGCATCTTTAGTGACCTAAATAATTAATCAAAAAAAATATTCGTTCCAATAAACGAATTTTTGAAAAGACTCGTTCTTATTGGATCAAGATAGTGAGAGAGGGAGCGCTTGCGCCTGCGATTTGATTAATTGCGTCCTTGCGCAGTGACAATGAGAGTGAGAATAGAGTGATAACGATCTTAAACTAATATTGACATGATTGATCCATCTATCGGATCCCACATAACAGTTTCTCCCAACCACTGGCTGACCGGCACTGGTTGGCGGGTATCCATACCAGTGGTTGAGGTACTGAACAACCAGTGATTAGGTCTAACGCAGTCCACTTTCATTGGACAACCAGTGATTGGAAGACACCATAATATCCTATTGGAAAAGGCCGGCCCAAAAAGTACAGAAGTGCCGAGAACGCATCATGGATGGTCTGAGGGACTCCATGTGATCTCCACTTCTGTCGTAAAAAGCAACTAAAGGAGGAACCAATGATTGGAACGAGCATCAGCCTTTGGCACTTGTCTAGTTCCCCGGAACATTGGTTGAGTTTCACTCTTTCACAATAAGACATCTTCAAGGGCAGGGTTAGTGGTCGGGGATGAATGAAGGTTAGGCCCGGGAAACAAGGCAAGTACTAGTGCTTTGTGAATCATAGACAATCGTGCGTCGTACAATGCGAGAGAACGTGTAGTAAACACACTTTCTTCTATTCCAGAGGGAATCATCTCCCCTCTTCTCTTTTCTTGATATTCTCCCCTCTTCTCTTTAGCCCCCCATCTCTCTTTCTCCCCTCCCTCCGCTACTCTGACAGTCTCTAGCCTGTTTATGTTAACCACTGTTCGTGAGTCATCAGTCATCTTGTGGCCCCTTTCTCTTCTTCCCGCCATCATTTGTGCCATCTTCTCTGGGGAGAAAGGAGAGGAGAGAGCCCATATGTGGAGGAATTGTGTCTTTGTCTGAGTGTATCTTATCTATCGTTCTCCATCTGTTTTTTCCCTAATATTCAGTCGAACAAAAGAAGACCGGAGTTGTCTGACCATTTCTTTAGTGCTTGCGCTTTCTACTCTCCATAAGAGTTCGAAATACGGGTCGCCGTCTCTTCATTTCACACACTCTCTCAACGGTCAGAGAGGCGAGAGAGTGTGTGAAATGAAGAGACCCGTATTTCGAACTCTACTCTCTATTTAAAGCAATAAACCCTCTGGCGCGCCTCTTTGATTTCCCGAGTGAACGAGATTGGAAGTCCGAATAAACCTGCCTCGGAAGCCTTTGATCCACTTATCATTCCCACTTTTCTTGCTAGTTTTCACACCTTCTGGATATCTCGCACCTGTTTCGATCTCTTTGATCACAATGACTCGGTGGTAACCAGGATTGGGCGATAATTTTACGGTCTCTCACTTTTCCATGATCTCTCACAATGTCTGACCGGCGAGAGAGCATTGTGAATTGAGAGACCATCAATTTTTCGCCCAACCCTGGTGGCAACATAAATACTACAGTCGAAAGACTGTCATTGTTGTTGCATTCCATTGATCTTTTTGCGTGCACAATTGCTATCTTATCTTATCAATTCATTCCTTTCTTTTTTATACATTTCAAATCAATCTCTCCAGTTATGGCTGATCAACCAACGCTCCAAGAAAGGATCGAGCAGTTCCGACGGCAGGTAAGCTTTTTTCAAACTAAGACCGAGCATTAGAGGTCGAAATACGGGTAATCGTATCTTCATTTCACACACTCTCTCACCAGTCAGAGAGACGAGAGAGTGTATGCAATGAAGAGACGATTACTCGTATTTCAAACTGAGCTTCCGAATATCAGGCCGCCCTCTCCTCCAACTCTAGTGATCCTCTCCTTCCTGTTCTCTCAAAGGCATTGGATCTCCTCGCAGTGGCCGCGCAAGATGAGTATGATCCTGTTGTGAGTTATATTCTACAATTATAGCAAATTTCGTAAAAGTTAGTTTTAAAGAATCTTTTTTTTTTCAGCGTCTACAACGTCTCCTCTCGTCTCTCAAGAACGAAGAAGAGTTATCCATTCAATATGAAACGAGGTTGGCCGAATTTGTTCATGCTTTCCCTATTTTATTTCGAAAAATAAATGAAAATTCAGGAATTTATGCAAATTTCAGTGATGACACTACTCGTCAACTCACCTACGGAGTTCTTCAGTCCATCCACACAGCCATCTCGCAGATGGCACTCAGAGTGTCTCTTAGCGAGAGGCCAACCTCCCCTCCGCCGCCCAATTCTTCGATGGGCGAGGTAAGGAGCTCTTTCCACTTATTGTGAACTTATTTTTTGGCAAAATGATGATAAAACGTCGATTTTATAATCGTATTCGTCTTCGATGGGCGAGATAGGGAGCTTCTTTAGGGATATCTGCCCATTTCTTGTTCCAATTTTTATTCCTCGATTCAATTACTGCAATTCTGGAAAAAGCCGACTGAAAAACCTTTCTTTCACTGCCAATCGACATTTTGTAGGATCCAGAGGACTATCAATTCGATATCAAGGAGGAGGGGGACGATCTCTTGAATGGAGTGAGTTCCGTCGCCTTGAGTGCACAGAATTACTCACAAAACAATAGTCAGCATCATTTTCCTTGCAGCAACTATTAGATGTGAAGCAAGAAGGTCTTGTGAATCCTGTCGACGACCCTGCACCTATCGAGGAGTCTGTGGAGGAGATACCGATCGTTGAGAACCAGAATCAAGGCAATGAGCTCCAGGTTGGGCTCCTCGACATACAGAATCCATAGCCTAAAAAAATCCCAAAATGCGGTAGCATGAACAACATTTTCAGGAGCGCTATGTACTGGAAGTTCCACCTGCTGCAGTGCCCATTGCATTCGACCCCATCGAACATGATACAACGGTATGTCACCTCGAGCAAACTTGAGCTCATCTTGATTGTGAACCATCGCAACATTTTGCAGAATCCCACTAGCAGCTCTGATGTTGCTGCTGAGTCCGCTGAAGTCGCTCCAGCTGCAGTGTCACAAGTGGTACTGTTAAAATAGCACTATTTCCTGCATTTTGGGAGTGGTGGCGGGACAAAAGTGTGTAATTCAAATACTAGCCTTTCAGTCGCACCAAGCTTCTATCGGCGATGATGCCTGCGCAATCGAAGGATTTCAGAAGTTTCGGGCCATCTTCAAGGAGAGGTAGTACATTTTGCCTCGCTGAGTTTTCGAATGATATTGTCATAATTAGTCATTATTAAGTTGAGTCAATATTTAGTTCTATATTTCAGACTTTTACAAAAAAAAATTATAAAACTATTTCTAAAAAATGCAGATATTGCTCTGGCGACCGCGTCGGCCTCATGCCTTCCTTCCAAATCGGCTCACTGCAGTCGGCCATTCGAAAGGCGTTTGTGTGTCCGAAGCGACCTGCCTCTGAACGGTAAATACTGATTTCATTTGGTAGAGCATCTGAACAGCAATTGTAAAGTAACATGAGTTTTTATGCCAGATGAAGAACGTGTGAATAATATTTATTGATTTAGACGCCCGCTAGTTCTCTACATACACCACGAGGCATCCGGAGCCCGCGACGGGTTCGTTGAGAATGTGAGTGGGGGGACTGATCATTAGCTGACTAAAAAGCTATCTCCGATATTCCTCTCGTTCTCAGTTTATCTCAAATCCGGTAATTCTCTTCTCGAGATAGCTTTGCAATGAATTATACGTAATATCTCACACCAACTAACTGGTTAGCAGACCGTGCGAAATTAGGGGAATATTAATTTGCGCTGGCATCACTAATCTGATTATTACATACAGGTGCTCTGCAACGGGGCCATCCTCGACATGCTCAGTGCCCAGTTCATCCTCTGGTCCTGGGACGTGACTGAGCAACCGAATCAGGAGAAGTTGATGACTTGGCTGTCGGAGTGTTCATTGTCGGATGTATGTTTGGTTTTTATTTTGAAAATGTAATACTATTATTTTCAGTATTTGTTTTAAGCATTCATAAAAATATAAGAATGTTCCAAAATGCACCTCCCAGGTCCGTCTGGTTGTTGAACATGCACTAGCCCGTGTTCATCGATTCCCTCTGCTCATCATGCTGACGAAGGAAGGACAGACGATGGGAATGCTTGATCATGCGATTGGTTGGTTTACGAATGCGTTGTTCAGACCCGCAAGGGCTGATCCGTAAGTCCCATAGAATCGTATTCACCACAGTAGTGTTAAACACCATTCAGGGAAACTTGGGGAGACACAGGTGACCCTTGTGATAAATAAATATAAAAACGATTACGTATTTCCAGGAGACGACGAACCCGAACAAGTTATGGAGAAGCTGCTCAACTGTCATGAAGCCTATGCTAACTCGATGGTGAATTATATTTCGTTCCGCCAGTTTCGCCAGTTTCGAATCGTTTTTATCGATTGTTCTCAGGACCGAACCATGCTGGACACCTCGAACTACGATGGTGCGGCACTCATTGAATCGATGGAGCCATCTCTTCGTGCCGAGATCCTCGCGGATGCGGATGATAGCGTGCTCGAGGTACGGTAGGTTACGGTAGATTGGGAGTACTGTAATTGCTAAATCAATACACAAATAAATTTGCAGGGTCTTCCAACTGACATGCAGGAAGAAGCAAGAAGGCTGAGGAACGATCGATACTCGGTTAGTTTTTATCAAATGTTCTCCTCACGTCTTTACTTCCTCACGAAGGACGTTATTTGGGCGCTGGCCAAGCAAAGAGTAATATTGAATTTTTTGTCCTCAAAATATTCCCGTTCACCTCTCTTTGTTCACCACTCAAGCAGAGGGTTAACAACTTACAAAGCTGTCATCCATTCCGTGCAGGAATCCCTCTTTCAAAGAAAAAAAAAGAGAGGTGAACGGTGAACGTGGGGAAGGTGAACGTTTTTTCCAAACAGTGCTTTACCCAGGGTGCCTCGACCCCGAGAACACCAAAATAACAAAAAATAACTAGCAACCTTCGGTTGCTACGTTCTACGCCGAATTTGATCTAACGCCGAGGATATGCATTAGGATATTTCCATTTTCTAGGCCGAGTGGCATGATGGGTTACGTCGTAATCACCTCACACGTTAAGCCAAGCAGGTTGGGCGATGCGCCTCACACGTTATCCTAGAAGGTAAGGCAGCGCAGATTGCTTTCGGCGTGATCGAATCACAGGTTAGCCTAGAAGGTAAGGCAGCACAGGTTGCTTTCGGCGTAATCGCCTCACACGTTTGCGTCATCATTACCCCAGTCTAGTAATTTGCATTCAAACCCGCCTTATCGATCTCCCCCCTTGTCTCTCTATTATTCTAATTGCCGATCGATACGATCAAAAACCCCCCATCTCTCCTTCCTTCTCTCCACATTTACATATCGCATCATCGCCCTTTGTGAGACCTGGCTCGAATCTAGTGACTCCGATTCCCTTCTCATAGGTTCTTCACAAGAGTTCTTAGCATTTCGTAATGATCGTGTAATTAGTGATGATTACGGTAGGGGTGGCGGTGTTTCCCTTATCGTCCACAATTCTCTCTCCCCCGTCCTTGTCTCAACCTTCTCTTGCACCCTCCTCGAATCGATTACCGTTGATTTGCATGTAGACTATAGCTCCAATCTCCCCTTTCGTAAACTTCGGATTGTAACCGTATATCGTTCTCCATCCTCCCCCAGCCACTCTCTCAACTCCCTCGTTACGTACCTTTCCTCCCTTGTTTCGAAAGAGTTCCCCTGTATCATCATTGGAGATTTCAATTTTCCTCATATTGATTGGCTTAATCTCAACTCCTCATCTCAAAATGACCTCCTTGATTTTGTCTCTGATCACCATTTTACTCAATTTGTCCCCTTCCCCACCCGTCTCAATAACTTTCTCGATCTAGTTTTCTGTAATCGCGATATTGTTCACAACGTTTCTCCCCTTCTCCCTATCAGTGACCACCTCAGTCTCAGTTTTGATCTCCGTATCCCCTCCCCTCCATCTCGTGCTCACATTCCCTCTCGTATTTATCGATTAGCCGATTGGCCTACCATTTCAAATCACATATATTACCATGATTGGACGCTTGCTCTACGTGATCTAGATGCAAACGATGCATTTGTTTACTTCGCTGATTTTATCAACCACCTTTTAGACTCCCATGTTCCCCTTTCTAAGCCCACTGCTACCTCTAGATACCCTCGAAATGTGAAAATTCTATTCAGTAAGAGTAACAATCTAGCCCGAATCGCCCCGAATAGCATTTCGTGCCGTAAAATGACCGAACGTTACAAATCTGCGTTGTTCAAATATCATTGTTACTTAGAGAATCGAATTGTGGCCTCCGCTAACTCCAATGCTTTTTACAAGTTCTGTAGTAGTAAACTTAAGACTCCCAAGTCCACCCCCTCTGCTATTATTGATTCTAGTGGCAAGACCTTGTTGACAAACTATGACAAGTGTGTTTCATTCTCTGAGTATTTTTGTTCTGTATTTTCATTTCCCCAACATTCCCCCCTTCCTCCCTCCCCCATGCCCTCCCTTA
>LS519768.1:0-14865 GCA_900490845.1 Pristionchus japonicus | reverse complement strand
CCTCTAAATAGCAAATAAGTAATATTCTATTATTATAATTAATGTGTGTGACTTAGCACAACACCCCATTGAACTCCTACAGTATGCCTGTTAGTCGTTTGCGGCCTAGCTGCATCTCCATACACTTACACACACTTTACATTGCGTAAACTGCGTAACGCCCCTTTCTGTTGGCGTTACGTCATTCTATTCTTCTGTCCGTTATAATTATCCCGCCGTCAACGTAATAAAGATGCTCTACTAAAGTCCCCGGCCTCGGATTCAACAATAACCTTGTCCGATAATTTTGAGCCGATATATGAGGAAAAAAGTGAAAGTGTGACGGACGGACGGACGGACGGACGGACAAAGATACAAAGAGAGAGAGAGAGAGAGAGAGACAGACAGACAGACATCTTGATATATAATCATAGTATGAACAAAAATAATAATGAGTGAAAGATAGCTCTTTTGCTCCAAACCGTGTAATCTGTTTAGGATCCGTCTACCCCGAGAACACCAAGAACACCACAGAATCGAACGTTCAAGCGAACAAGAGACGCCGATGATCCGAATGATGCGGATTACACTGTAGGTTTCGCATAAGTTGAGCAATTTCTCATCCCAAGATTCCATGATAGGGATGTCAGAATTATGAATGACTCTCCTCATTTTCTACACTCTCGAACCGATCAGGCAGGCGAGAGAGAGAGAGAGAGAGAGTGTGAAATGAGGATAGTCACTCTTAATTCTGACATCCCTAGTTTCGCATAAGTTGGGCAATTTCTCATTACAAGATTCCATAGCATCCACATTGGCTAAGTTTGACTGCAATCCATTAGAGTTCGAAATACGGGTATTCGTCGCTTCATATCACACACTCTCTATCCTCTCTGACCGGTGAGAGAGAGTGCGAAATTATGAGACGAATACCCGTATTTCGAACTGTACAATCCATGAATTCACATTTATTATGACGAGGAATCGCATTTCAGCTAAACAGCCGATCGAATCAAGCTGGAGGAATGAAGAGGAGGATGAACTAAGGGCACATCTTTAGGTTCAGACCAGCCATATGTCCTAGAGCCACTTTCCTGTCATGATAATTTCGACCTTGATCTGAACAGACAAATTCAGAGTATTTCGGGCTTTTTCAGGTCTTTTTTTATTCCCATTACTGTGTGTTTTCTTAGATACAGTCGGCGTCAAAAGTCATGGGGCACTTTTTCAATCGTCTGTAACTTTCGAATCAGGGGTGATATTGACCCAAGTTTGTTTTTATTGGATAGATAATAAAGGCTACGACACACATAAAACGAAATATGTTTGAAAATCAATAATTGCGTAGTGATGACTCAAACAACATGTACTTTTTAGAAAATTCATTATTCTCTGGTGGATTTTTTCCGACTCACCAAACTTTTGTGCACAGACATCAGCCCTAGGGCAACTCAGAAAAAAAGTATCAAGTCGCTGTGAAATGATCCTGAGAGTTTGATCGAATTTGGCCTCCGTATGCCCCGAGTCACGAAAAAGGCATTTTTTTCACATGTATGTTTTCGGCAACAAATGCACTCTATGGAACGTTACCCGAATTTTTGGTTTCCACGTGGATTCGGTAGATGATGGAAGTAGCGTTGCTTACCTTTTTCGAATGTTTGCACATCTGTCCGTGCTGTGCATTTTTTTATTTCGTTCATCTTTCAATGGAAGGAAGTTTATCTTGAAATTTGTAAAATAAAAAAGGTATCTACCATAACTCCCGGATCAGCTGCAATTTAAAAAAATATGAAAAATGTATTTTTTTTCTACTCGAGTTCGAGAGCAATCGGGACGAAACTCGGTGTGCATAACCAGCTAAATTTTGCGATTTTTTTGCACCCTTGCTTGTTTGAAACGATTACGGAATCGTAAAATCGGCTGGGTTACGTTTCACTGAAACATACATTGCCGATCGTCGAAACGTGATCCAGATGATTCCAAAAGCTGCAGGGGTGCCACACTCGGTGAGTACTACCTGCATGCCTGTTTTGGGAAGATCGATTTTTATATTTTCACTTTATCAAAAAACGTCTTTTATGTACTTGGTGGAGTGTGCGGAGGAGCACGACAGCGCTAGACCACACACGGCAAGAATGACCAAGGCTGAGTTATCGGGGTATATCTTAACTGGACTGTCCTCCCCCATCCACCACACTCACCAGACTTGGAATCTCCCCCCACCTTCCCATTTCTCATCTTTTGTAATACATCTTCTCCATCTCCTCTCCATGCCGAGATGGTCGAACAGCGTCGACCATCAACTCTACATTCGCCTCCAATTATCATTAATTCAATTGTCCTTGCTGGCTCCGCCAGATTATTGTGTTCCGCGCATTTAAATATGTAGCGATAAACCTCCGACTCCCTACTAGCCCTCCGACTACTACTTGTTTTCGGACCTGTAGCGGTTCTTGAAAGGACAGAGTTTCACGACCCGAGCTCATATCGAAAAGATATTGGTCAACCTCTTCAAATCCCAATCCCGAATCTTAGACGGGGATCAGGAAGCTGCATGAGAGATGGAAGAAGGTCACAGAAGTGAATGGTGACTAAATTTGAGATCGAAGTTCATTGTACCCCGAAAAAAAGATAAAGATGAACCGACCATGAAATTGACTTATGAATCTAGTTATTGTTTGTTCTCGCTCAAGGGACATTGTAAGGACAGCAGGTAGGAACTTCTCTGTTTTTTGGCCCGGGCTGCTACCGCTCTGAATGTGCGCGAAGTGGAGAATGAGAATGATAGGGATAAAATACTCTGTGAGAATAGCCTGGGCCAAAAAAACGGAGAAGTGCCAGCAGGTAATACTCACATGTCGCCGATCGCTCATTCCTATCTTGTGTCTCGTCTTTCCGTCTCCTTTCATTATTTCCTCTTGCGCAATTGATTGCCATCTCTAGCCCATCGAGTCCCGACTTCTCAGTACCCGTTCTCTTATTTGTATCTCACTTTCAGTGAGAGATGCTAATCAGAGTGGGAGTTGCCGTACAAGCGTTATAGTAGCGGAGAGAGAGAGAGAGAGAGAGAGAGAGAGAGAGAGAGAGAGAGAGAGAGAGAGAGAGAGAGAGAGAGAGAGAGAGAGAGAGAGAGAGAGAGAGTAACAGCTGAGAGAGAAAGAAGAGACGAGAGGCGAGACAACAACAACAAGGGAGTGGAGAGATGGACCCTCAAGCTGAGTGGTCGGACTGAATAAAGCTTACTGATTCTACACTCTCGCACTCGTGTTTCGTATTAGAATGATTGGAAACGTTGGTTGGCAAGCATTGGGTAGATTGGTTAGCACTTTGTATCATTCCACTTAGCACAGGTTGAACTCCGGTCATTCCCGCGTCGTGTGAACTAGGGAATTCTAGTCTTGTTTGCTATCGTACCTCTAGGTCATTCGGACATTCTTATCATTCTCATCCGCTTTGTGCTTATCTATTATCACCGACCGGGCAAGCTAATAATGCAAGTGCCTTGAGAGAACTCTCGTCTGGTGTGTCTTCCCATTCCATTATTAGCCTCTAATGCATGTGTTCGGTCGCCAGGATTCCCATTGCAGGTACTTGCTACACGGCACGTTACGAAAGAGGGAGACGACCCATTTTTTGCCGCGACGCGTGGGCCTTTCCCGGGCGTTTTACCGTTCAAACAGAGTGACAAGGTTGCTTAAGATGGCGCCGACGTGCCACGTTTCGCAACGATTTCACTCCCCTTTCGCAATATTTCGCAAGGCTATGTATAGACAGCGTGTGCTCTAGGCGCGACGGGTAAGGTACCGGGAGCGCTTTCGCAATCACGCGTCGCGGTCTTTTCATGGGCACTCGTAACGGGCCGTGGCTAGGATTCAAGGAATCATAGTTGGTCGCACACCATACAGGGCACTTCTGTACTTTTTGGCCCAGCCATTCTCAATAAAGTATTCTATCCTCACCCTTCTCATTCCCCGCCTTCCTTCTCAAGCAGAGCGGTCTTAGAGAGGGAGATCCTGGGCCGAAAATTACAGAAGTTCCCCAAACAGTACCAAGAAAAGAAGAGAAAAGACATGAAACATTCCACTTCTTCTGTTAATTTCTTCCATCGAATGATGCTACCAACGGAAGAAAGAAAAAGACACATTGTAATGTCCTGATTGCTGTTGATTCCTCAGAACTTGGCATTCAAATGAATTCTAAGTTTGTATCTGCTAAGGTAGAGTTTGTGATCCAGTGATTACAATTTTGGGTCACCCAACGTTTATTATTGTGAACGAGTTTAAGGCAATCGTCGACTGGCGACGAACTTCTTTGGTCGTTGCATGAAGTCTGACTGAAATGAATTGATGCATGAAATGTCAATCAGAACCAACAATATGCCAACCCCCTAAACAACTATCATCCACTTGAAAGCTTTTTAAACGACAAATTGCATCGTATGAAAAGCACGTTTCATCCTACCTAGTATGGAGAGGTGTATTGACCGAGTGCATCTTTGGCCGCGTTTCTCCAGTTTGCGCGTCGCCCTCCGGTCTTCTTTCTCTTCTCCTCTCTGAAACCGTGATCGTTCTGAAAAAGGAAAAATGTGAAATGCGTTCAATTTAATTGCGGCAGGTTCTTCACGTTTTTGTTGTTGTAAACATACGAAGACAGTCAAAATATGCCGCGAATTGTTCAAAATGAAGTATGATCCGTACAGTAGTGGCCTCTTCATCATCCTCTCCTTCTTCCTCCTCGTAGTCCGTATCGATGAACTCGTCGTACGGCACCGCATCGACTTCGCCGTATTCCTGCAAGAAAACTAATAATTGTTTTATATAGGACAAACGTCCCAATGAGTGCCCATAAAACGCGGTTTCTGTTAGAACGCAGGGAAATGGTGAGAAAGCGGCACAACTTCATCAAATTGGTCACGCGATGCTCATATTTGATGTACATGACCCTTAGGGACGCTTATGAACTTTTTTGAACTTTTTTGCACACGATTTTTGAGGGGAATCGATTTTTTCAACTTTGCCAAGGTTATGAACAAAACTTTTCACTTTCTCAAAAAGTGTCTTTTAAAAATGACCTATCAGACAATGCTCCAATCAAAAATTTCTTTCATAGATCAAAGATCAACTTTTTTGGTCGAAAGTTCAAAAAATTTCATAAGCGTCCCTAAAGGTCATGTACACCAAATATGAGCACCGGGTGACCATTTTGATGAAGTTGTGCCACTTTCTCACCATTTCCCTGCGTTCTTAGGAAGACCGTGTTTCAAACAATGATTGCACTCTGGAAGATGCTAGCCTATTCTGTACCTGATTCTCCGCGAGCGAGCGAGCGCGAGCCGCCCGAACGTTTTCATTAGCTCGAATGATGCTGTCCCAAATCTTAAAAATCGCATGAAACAGGGCTTGCCGAATGAAATTAATGACAACATTTCTAAATTCTGTAGACAACTCAATTTTTCGTCTTATATTTCAAATTAGTCACTGATTCAATGCAAGACATACGATAGTCTTGAAGTGGTTATCCTATTCGGTACCTGGAAAAACGAATAGTAAATTTCATGTTCTTACAGAGCCGTGAAAATATAATTTGACGCCCAACTCTGATCGTTAGCTTATTGCTTACTTCGTGGGTTGAGTGGGGCGACGTTTCTCTTATCGCCTTCTGAAAAAGTTTATTTCAATATGACAAAGAAATACGACGACAAGCTAATGCAAGTTTCAGTCGTGCACGTAATCACAAGTTAATATTAGGTTGGTGCATAAGTTTCCACTTGTTTCCTTTATTTAATGATTCACTACTGGGCATGGACTGCTTAGATACCCTCCAAGCCATTATTTAGGTGAATGCTTGGTCGTAACATTCGCAGTTTTGAATTGGATTTTGATCGTGAAGTACACAAGAACAGTATTTTTTGGGTTGCAATACGATATTCAATTAAATAAGTGATTTTAGGTGTTCCGGGTCGTTGCAATCTCTGTTCAAGCAAGTGATCCTCGAATTTGGCCAAAATTTGCATTAATAGGGGAAGGATTGATGGTTCACAAAAACACATGAAATCCGACATTCGAGTTATTTGAGAGACAGTGGGCTTAATAAGATATCATTTTTGATCTTCAAATTTTGAATTCAAAATGCTAAAAATTGATGCACTTAGAAAGTGAGCTTTTGGCTCACCAAATTATGTAAAATTATGTTGAGAGGCCTATCTGTTGAGAGGTATATCTTAAATTATGTTGAGAGGCCTATCTCAAACGGGTCTTTTGGAGTTCACTCATCTTCTTTTTGGTTACCAACTCGTTGTACTACACGTTAGTGCTTTAGTTCTGGAATTAACATTATTCTCGTTGGAGAACTGTCGCGACAAAATAGACACTAGAATTCCCATTACGTTCACTTTGCTCCGAAACTGTGGAAAACGAAACTGTGCCTGGATGCTTATTCGGTTACGAACGACTAGTCAATTGAAGCATAAAAGTAACACTCACTCATGCGAGCAGTTAAATTGAGGAGATGGCCCAGCATGAGGAAGGTGTGGTGAGGAGAAAGGGGAAAGAAACCACTCAGGACGAGTGAAGAAGGGAGGAATGAGAAGAGGAGGAAAAGATATGAGAAATGAAATTGCCAATCAAAGAGGATTTGCAGAAATTATATGAAAATTATTCTACTATTTTGAATGCTCATTTAGTGAGAGTTCTATATTTTTATCGATCCTGCCTAGGCAATCTCAGTATTAGAACAACACATACTCCAGAGCAAAACAATTATTTGATTACTCTGCTTTGTAAGTTGATAAGAATCTGCTTGACCTTCAAACGCGTCCGCTTCCGTAGCGCAGTCGGCAGCGCGTCAGTCTCATAATCTGAAGGTCGTGAGTTCGAGCCTCACCGGGAGCAAGCGTTTTGCCGTATGCCATTTTGCTTCGTTTGCTATATTCGAAGTCGGGAGTCGACAAGACCGAGAGCATTTTTTGTCAATACGTTTTTGTCGTTCCTAGCAACGAAAGGAGGAGAGTCTAGACGGGGGAGAAGGAGAGAGAGAGAAATGTTCAGTTGTTCAGCTGATTGCAAACCCCTCACTTTCTCTCCTTGCGTAATTTCAGCCAATATTTTTACAGCCTTTGATTTTTTTCAGTTGTCTATATCAACTCGCATTCGACCGCTACAACGTTACAATGAAGATTGTGCATTGTCACCTGGTGAGTATTTTTTAGGCACTATTCTATCCCCCATTATCATTCCCCGCCTCACTCCGCACTCAGAGCGATTAACTTGTGACGAGTTAAAGATTCATATTTCTAGATCGCCCTCCATATTGCTAACTGCACTGACTTCTCGTCACCGGCAGTTCAATGACAACTGGCCTCAAGACTACCAGGAGCGAATTCTTCAGCACCACGTCGCTCAATTGCCGCGAAATTCAAACTGCTCACGCAAAGAGAACTCGAAACTATGCTTCGAGCGAATGCGCAAGTGCCTGTGACGATAAATTATGTTAAAATAAGTGTTTTTTCATCACTCATTTGTTTCAAAACTCACAGTTCTCAATTTCATGTTCTCCTTTTCGTAATTTGTTGATTTATTTTCCGTGCGGTCCGTGTGTGCATGGGAAAGGGGTACTCCTGCACTTTCCCGGACAACTACAAATATCCCCATAACCTCATCCATCCCCTACCACCAACCCAGCGGGAAACCATTTGTTTAGGGAATCACTGAAACTCACTTCATTTTAACCCTATTGTCCGGGTAAGTGCAGGAGCGCCGGAAAGGGGATCCGTCCCCGATTCGTAGTCAGTGGCAACGGATGAGAGCTGGAAGAAGCAGTCTAAGAGAAGAAGAGAGCTAGACATTTGCCGATATAGCGAAGCGTCCTAGCGCCTCTGTTTCAGTCTCGCTATATTTTCTGCTAATATCGTTTCAATTTATTCACAAAATGTCAGATGTCTACACCGACTCAAACGGGAATCTCATGGAACAATATCATTTTGACAATGTAAGGGCACATTTTCAACGTTCTCTGTTGCAATTTTTTTGCAGATGTAACAAACAATTAGGTCAACATGCTGCCATGACTCCATGCCAAGACAGAAGTTGACTAACTGGCCATTTACAAACGGAAGTTAAAGAGAATCAAGAGGAGACAGTCAAAAGTGACATGACCGTTAATTGATAAATGCATTGTTCCTGCTTGCTTGACAATGCATTGAAAAATATCGAAGCGAAGCAAATATCGAAACATTTTATTATATGCATAAGAAGTATCTGCTATGCAATTCATTGTCATTTATTGTTTCACCAATGCGTTACGCGTTTTGGTAGACCACAGGAGTTGGAAGGAGACCTCAAACATCCTTTAATTCGATTTATTACACGATTCGGAGCAATTGGCAACGGGAGTGGGATGGATGAAGGGAAGAAGCAGTTCGCCTCCCATTTCACTTGATTCGCCCTCTTTGCTGTTTTGTTCTTATTATTGTTCTAACCTCATACATTCACTTGCAGTTGTCTACATCAACTCGCTGCTAAAACCAATGATGAATATTGAATAAATCTCAATGCAAACAACTATGCTGCATTCAAAGTATGTTATTGATTTCTCCATTTCATTCTTTACATTTTCAAGGGCTTCGTATGGAATGTTGCCAGCGGCTGTTGCCCAGTCCACACAAGTTTGAGGTACATCATAATGCGGATTGTCACTACCACGCCGAATCCGACTCACGCTTCCGAAATCTTCACCGGGAACTTCTGAATTTCGCACGGTGAACAAAGTGAACTGCCCAATTGTTGGAGAATAAAGTCATTACTATTTCTGATTTCATTGAAATGAACAAGAGAAGCACCGCACACAAGTTCGAGAACTGAAAGTCTCGATTTTTATTTGCACTGTTTCGTAAACAATGGATTATATTTGATGAGATGCAAAAATAATATCGCTTTATCACATGAAGCGTCAAGTCAATCGACAATTGAGAGAGAGAGAGAACAGAGTGGGAACTAGATAGTCTTGATAATGACTCCGCCCGCTTCGGAGTGCTCGAAGTGCAGGCCCCAACGCTTGAGATCCGCCGCTACCTGAATAGAGTACGGTAGGATACGGTAGCTGACGGGCTACTGTGGCTTTGAAAAATCGATAAACACTCCAGTACCCCGTACTTGGAGCGCTTGACTCTGATGCCGAGACGCTTGAGCTCGTCGTAGTTCTGAGGAGGAATCGATTGTGGGAGTTACGGTAGTATACCGTTTCCTACAGTGAACGTCAATCGCTAACTGACCGTATCTACCGTACAGTTTTAAGCTTTGAAGCCTAACCTACAGTATCTGAAGTGGAATCGCCAACTGACAGTCTACCGTATACCTCCTTGAAGTCGGGATCGGACGACCTGGGCAGTTTGACGCGGACGTTGTCACGCAGGATGAGATGCGAGCCGTCGGTGCCGATGGAGAGGGACAGGGGGGCTGAGTAGCATTTACGATGTCAATCAAATGGACGAACGAAAAATGGGCGAATCAGAGATGAAAAGTTCCAGGCTTGGCAACGGTTTACCCTGATATTATAGAGTCTTCTTAGCGTAGCATTATGGAGTGCGAAGGAACTACATTCGCTCTCTATCATTTCCCACGGAGAAGACTATCGTGCTAATTCCGAGAACCACTGACTATCCCTTTGTGACATACCCAGTGTACTGCACGCCGCCGAAAAACCATCCGTAGATTGCCGGGGTGTTGTAGGCCGCAACTACAATGGCGTTGCAAGATCCTCCATTTTTGAATTCCCGTCTATCAAGAGAATGAACAAAACGTGAGTGTGAGGTTTCATTTTTGAGAGAGCAAATCGCAATCGATAATTGAAAGTCTAGCGTACACTAGCCGCCAAAATTATATGACATCGCGTTTTTCGGTCGTAAGTTCTCTGAAACTCGATCAATCTTCACGAAATTTTTACCATATCAATGTTTTATGATTGTGCACACTAGGGTTGGCAAAAAGAATCTCAACATTGAATCTGAATCATTCCTCGTTGAATCGCGCGGTCGAGAGATTCAAATGAATCGATTCGTTTGAATCGAGATTCATTTGAATCTTTGACAGAGAATGACTGGTTCAAGCTCCGATTTTCGACAAACAAGAAACATTTTCATGTTTCTTTTCATGCCGATTCTTATAATTGATGGTTGTTCATGATTTTGAGATAACTATTTTTTCTCTTCTCCCGAAATCCAGGAACGGATATATTCAAAACAAACAAGACGCAATCAGAGCAAGTTGTTATACGATTTGTCACAGTCTAATGATTGGTTTTGTTCAATTGATCGCACTAGACTTCTCTTCTCCCCATTTTATCAAGCGCGGTTGAGAATATCCAGGAGAAGGTCACTGTAAAAACAGACAAGTAAGCAGGCATTTTTGAAGCAGGTACTATCAGATTTGGTTCATGAATAGACAAAAGTCATCACTGAAGCTGTGAAGCACGTAACTCTTCTGAATACCGTCCTTAGAAAACAAAGATTCATTTGAATCTCTCAAAGATTCAATAGAATCTCCATTCTGCGCTCACTCTCACTCATAGATTCATTCCACTCTTCATTTCCCGAGCCAAAGCGGTCGGGAGAGATTCTTTTTGCCAACCCTAGTGCACACGTCTGTAGTTAACTTTTTGAAAACTTCGAAGTGGAAGGTAGGTCACTGGGAATCATGCATTTTGAAGAATTCATTATTTTCCAAAACAATTCATGGAAAACTTTTCTCTGAACTGCACGCGTACTTTCTGATTGTTATTCAAAAGAGCTAACATGCGGCTACATAACCTACATTTTACTCAAGATACCCGACCATTTTTAGCTGAGTTAAAAAATGACGAAAAACCAGATGATTTTTAAGTTCTGAATCCGTAACTCTCTCCGTAAAAGCGCAGTTGAGCTGAAATTGATGTCGTAGCATCAGGTGAAGGTCTGCAAGGTTTGATGATGATATGGGACTGCTAGGTCAGCTAATCGCAGATATCATCATTTTGAGTACATGGTTTTGTGCAGAGCGGTAGTTTCCGTAGCGAATTTTTCCGATGGTCACCCGTTCAGAGGGAGACTCCCCAATGTATACTCAAACTTTTTGTGAAATATGGATGCTCTTACTCGAAAAACAAATGAGTTGCAGGATGGTGATCCGTCATAAAAATGAGGAAAATGGACCATTTTGCATCGAAAACTTTTTTTTTCTCCGAAATGGAGATATTTAAAGTGTCGCAACTTTCTCAACTGTAATGCAATTCGTATCAAATTCCGCGAAACACACACGTAACCATTGGGGAGTCTCCCTCTGAACGGGTGACCATCGGAAAAATTCGTTACGGAAACTACCGCTCTGCACAAAACAATATACTCAAAATGATGATATCTGCGATTAGCTGACCTAGCAGTCCCATATCATCATCAAACCTTGCAGACCTTCACCTGATGCTACGACATCAATTTCAGCTCAATTGCGCTTTTACGGAGAGAGTTACGGATTCAGAACTTAAAAATCATCTTGTTTTTCGTCATTTTTTAACTCAGCTAAAAATGGTCGGGTATCTTGAGTAAAATGTGGGTTATGTAGCCGCATGTTAGCTCTTTTGAATAAGAATCAGAAAGTACGCGTGCAGTTCAGAGAAATGTTTTCCATGAATTGTTTTGGAAAAAATGCATGATTCCCAGTGACCTACCTTCCACTTCGAAGTTTTCAAAAAGTTAACTACAGACGTGTGCACAATCATAAAACATTGATATGGTAAAAATTTCGTGAAGATTGATCGAGTTTCAAAGAACTTACGACCGAAAAACGCGATGTCATATAATTTTGGCGGCTAGTGTACGTGCGAAAAAGAAGCCGCGGAAGAGGACCTCCTTGAGATAATATTCAAACTTGGACTCGTTGATGCGAGGTGGCTCCTTCTGGCCTGCGATAGACAATGGTTTGTACTCATTCAATACCCAGCCCGGCATAAGGGGAAGAGCTATGCACGCAACAGCCAAAAATGAGAAATTGATGAGATAGGACGTAGCAGTTACCCTCGCCTCCTTCAGTCGATTCCTTCAGGCCAATGAGCGGGACGTCCTTCACGAGATGGAGTGAACGATGATCTGTGATTGCATAGTTGATCGTTGATCTTTGATCTTTGATCTTCCTGTCCCAAACTCACTCGACACGTAGGCAGGAAGGCTTGGCGAATAGCGGTCGGGAGCCTGGAAGAGAAGCAATCATTTCTGTAGAGATCAAAGACCAAACTCACTCATGCGAGCAGTCGAAGTGAGGAGATGGCGTAGCATTGGGAGCGAGGGGAGGAGAAGAAACCACTCAGGACGAGTAAGCGAGGGAAGAATGAGGGAGTTGGGGAGAGAAGAGGGGTAAATATTCAGAGCGTAGAACGATTACCATACTTTGCAAAATTTGTAAACTGATTTGCAATTCGTGGGAATAGCAGTGAAACTTGATTACAAATAGAACAGCACGGTATCTAAAGAAAAAATTTGATGAAATGAGAACGACGATGAGATTGTTTCGCTTCCCTAACTGTACGATTCGGAGTCAATGGCGACGATTGAAAGATGGATGGGGAAAGAGTCGGGAGAAGAGATTGGAGGAGGCCTTATTACGAATCTCTGTCTTTCCTGATTCGTCTCCGAATCGTTTCCTCTCTTTTGTTTATTTTTCAACTCGACTTGGGTAGTAAATAAAAATTTATTCAATTGTCTACATCAACTCTTTGCGTTCTTTCGAGGAAAAAAATCTGATGAAACAACTTTACTTCTTGGTAATTCCTTTTTCTATTCTTCTAACATTTTCCATATTTGATAAATCAATTTTTGTGATGATCTAACATTCCGAATGTCAGGAATAGGCAATCTGAAGAACTGGGTCTGTTCGATGAAAGAATGTCAAGGAAAACAGAACGGGAATAAAGAAATAGAAGAACCTGAAGAAGGAGTGCAAGGAGGAGGGCTGACCATTATAATGGAAGGATTTGACAGATCTGCCTTCAGTGAATGGATCTTTTCCGATTAGCATTAATTGTTCGATAAACTGTTTTTATTCTAAACTTGCTTGACACAAAAAGAACCGAAGGAAGCTATCCTCTCCAGTGTCTCGCTGGTTTCACTGTACGATTCGGAGTCAATGGTAACGATTTGGAGAGGGATAACTAGGGAGAAGAGATGGGAGGAGGCCGTTTTATTACGAATCTTATTCACTCACCCTTGCGCTCTTCGCTTTTCCATTTTGATTTTTTTTTAAATTTCGTCATAGAAATGATATTTTTCAGTTGTCTACATCAATTCTTTGCGTTCTTTCGGGGGACAAAATAGCGAATGAAACAACTTTACTTCTTGGCAAGATCTTTTCTTTTCTTCAAATACTATCCGTTTCAGCTTCGTTATCAATTTTCTGTGATGATCTAACATTCCTAATGGCAGGATTAGGCAATCTGAAGAACTGGATTTGAATAATGTCAAGGAAAACAGAATGAGTAAAACGGAATGAGAGGATGGAAAAACCTGAATGAGGAGTAGTGCAGCGATCGAATTCAGGGCTACTATGAGAGGGTCGTCTCATCAGCTGAATGGCAGAGACAATTTGTATTGGATCTGCTCGATGAAAGCGTGCACATCTACGCCGAAGGAGACATGGAAGAACCTGAAGGAGGAGTGTGAAGCGGACTGATTACCAGTATGAAAGGATTTAACAAATCTGCCTTCAGTGAATGGATCTTTTTTCGATTTGCAATAGTTGTTCGATAAACTGTTTTTATTCTAAACTTACTTGACATAATAAGAGCAGAAGGAAGCTATCGTCTCCAGTGTTTTGCTGGTTTCACTGTACGATTCGGTGTCAATGGCAACGAATGAGAGATGGAAGGAGAGAGGCTCGGGCGAAGAAATTGGAGAAGGCCTTTTCATTACGAATCTCGTTCATTCGTCCTTGTGCTCTTTGCTTTTCGTTTTGATTTAGCTGCACTCTTCATGCATTTTTTCAGTTGTCTGCATCAACTCGCATTCTTCTGTATTTGCAACGAGAATAATGATAATGACAAAACGATTAGTTTGGTAAGTCCTTTCTGTCCTCTTCTTCATATCATTTTTAGTTCAAAAATGACTGGTTTTGCCTGCTATGAACGTATGGAAGGAGGGAGCCTTTCAAAGCCTTCGCTGTGCAGTCCTGTTAGATAATGGCACAGAGAGCAGCTCAATCACTGTGATAAAAGTTTTTTTCTTACGCATATCGAGTTATGGAGTTGTTTGCGCCGCTGTGACGATTGGTATTGAATAAAGTTTTTTTCTAAAATTGCTACTGATAGGTCTGTAAAATTGAGATGTAATGAATGGGCAAAATGGAAAGCAAAGCAAACAGATTTTTTGCTTATACAATGTGACTGCTCTCCAGTGTTTCGATGGTTTCACTGTACGATTCGGAGTCAATGGCAACGACTGCGAGATGGAGAGGAACAATTCAGGGGAAGGGATGGGAGAAGAGTAGTACATAGGCGGTCTCACTTCGCTATTTGATAAGTGATAAGAGATGAAGCCTTATCAGAAGCTTCATCTATTATCAGAAGCTTCATCTTTTATCAGAAGCTTCAGGCTTTATCTCGACTCTCGAGATCACTGCTTCACCTCACTCTCGGCTTTATCCCTATCTCGGCTTTACCTCACTCTCGGCTTCATCCCGGCTTCATCCTGTCACGGCTTCTCCTCTCCTCGTCTTTTGCAGGGACTGATCCAACGGAGGACGGGGTGAGCGGCTAGCCGCTTACCCACTACGCTAAGCGTGTAACTGAGCTAGCGGCTCACAGGGCTCTCATGTTCTCAGGGTCGGTCCGCGGGTGCGCTAAAGAGAGATCGCCTTTTGCCGCCTTTTTGGC